>SRMA01001876.1:0-39298 GCA_007224835.1 Danionella cerebrum | reverse complement strand
ATATATATATAAATTATGATCAAGTGCATTATTTCAATGAACAAAATAATCTGACCTAGCTCTTGAATCAGCTCGGGTTCTGTCATCCTCAGGATCAGATGGAAAGATACTCTACTCCGGGATGGTTCTCTTTCCAGAGCCTCAAACAGGAGCTGCATCGCCTCCTGTTGGGTTGCAGCAACTCCCGCTTTCTGTGCCGCTGCTTCATGGATCAAATTTTGGGAGACAACAGCTTCCACAATATCACTGATACTGGTTGCCCGTGCAATGATCTGCTCCTTAAATTCAGTAAGGAAATCTCCAACTGTGGAGTAAAAGTTCATTTTGTAGTATTCCCATAAACAATGTGTGACATATTCACTATTATCTGCAAAACAATCAGATGATAAATTTACCATAGTCTCTGGATTCTGCCATGGCTGGTTCTTACAATTCTTTCAAGTTGTCTGCTTTCAGTGAGTTGTGATCTAAAAAGAAAGAAAAATAAGATAAAAAGTAGGCTACTGAACAAAAGTTATTGATATAAGCACACATACACATATAAATTCTTACCTTTTGTATTATCACGTGTTTATTTCTGTCCATGTTTTGCCTGGTTAGTGTAAGGTCTGGTCTCTAAAGCATGACTGCTATATGGAGACTCAGAGCATTTAAAAAACAACCCTTATCTAACTTGCCACATTTATATTGCCTTCGTAATAAGTGTAGAATGATCCGTATTCACTTGGTTTTGATTGGCTCTAGGCTGTAAAACGCATTCAGTCTGGTCTGCACTGATAAAGTCACTGTACACACTGTACAGGCCCACCCTTGATAAGCTCCCATGTCAGCCTTCACTTTAACACCACTTTTATTAAATGGTTTAATTATTAATCTTATTAAGACTATTAATTTGTATTTTATGGTAAATTTATTACCAGTTCAATCAAAAAAAGAGATACAGATTTTTTGTGTCCAGTTATTTGAACAATTATTTTTATTTTAGTGCAAAAAAAAATTAAAAGCTGTGTAAACAACTAGCACCACTGGTACTATAAAGTATGCTTACCAAAAAAATATAATTAACAATGAAAACTGATGTAAAAAGACATTTCACGCTAAAATGATGTTTAATACGATTAACGTACAGCATTGTTTTCGCTTCGATATTTAAAGTAAATAAATCAATGTACGGTTAGTCTAAACACATAGTTTTTTCCGTTATTTGATATTTAGCTTGATTTCAGTTCCGGACTCACTCCGGACTTTTATTGATAGCCACTTCCGGCTTAAGAACGCTGTCGCCGTGAAGCTGTGCACTGCAGGCGGGTCAATAATTCCGCTTCATTGTATTCCTTTTAAATCGCCAAAACGTCGTACGCAATGAGGTACGTTATGCAGCTTTTTATCGTTTAGTACGTTAGAAATTTTGGTCTAAACGTGATGTGAATGTGATTCATGAGATGTGTCAACTGTACAAGTGTATGGTGTGAAGCTGGTATCCTGTTAGCATTTAACGTTAATGCTAACCTTAGTTGCTTTGTCGTTGTTTAAGTAATTTTCTTTTATTTTCTACATATGTGCATCATCAATGCTAATGGTTGAAAAGATTCACTTGAACGCCCTGGGTGTTACACATAAACGACTATATTTCCAGTTTTTGTTAATGTTAATTGCATAAAAACTGTTTTTAACATCTTTATTTCCTTCAGAGGAGACCGTGGTCGGGGCCGAGGTGGTCGGTTCGGCTCCCGGGGAGGCATGATGCCAGGGTACGTTTAACAAATCATAATTTGTTTTCTGCCTAATAATGGTTCTTCGTGTTGGTACGGTCCAAATGTTAACACTTCTGCTCTCTCAGGTATCGCCCCTTTGTTCCTCACATACCATTTGACTTCTATGTTGTAAGTGCATGTCTACATTCATACGCTTTCTGGTGATAAACACAGATAAGTCCAATTCATCCAATTGTGGCTTTCTCTCCAGTGTGAAATGGCCTTTCCGCGAGTTAAGCCAGCTCCTGATGATACTGCGTTTAACGAAAGTCTGCTGAAGAGGAATCAAGACCTGACCCCTACCCCCTCTGAACAGGTATGGAAAGAAAAAAATACAAGGCCTTGTGCTGAAGAATGTTGATAAATCATTTATTTTGGTATTTATACCCCAGTAGCACACTTCTCAGGGGATCAATGTTCATCCGTAACTACCCATCAAACATTGGGGCATGCTATACAGTTACAAGTAATGTTTACATCATAGATCAGATCCAATTTGAGTCACATACGAGCAAAAAATAGGAATTAGGTAACGTTCAGCTGCAGTGTAAATGGGTCCTAGAGTTGAGTTACAGTCTCTGCTTAGTAGCACTAGCAAAGCTTAATGGAATAGGCTTATGATTTGGGCGTATGATTTTGGCCATGGACTAAGCCTTGCAGTCAAACTATGTTTGCTGGGTATTAATCAATGAAAAGAAAATAATGCGTCAAGTTGGTAAAGTTTGTTGTAATAAGTTATTTTATATTTGAGCGATATTTTCCACAGATCTAACAATGGACTCACTTTGTGCCATGTGGATTTAACCCCATTAAGTTATCCTAATCAAAATACCACCACGGTCAAACCATCTCAAAGCTTTCTGTTATAATATGTTCCCATCCAAAGTATCCAGTTTTAGAAATGTCTTATATATAATAATTGTGATTTTGATTTTTAATTAAATGATTGTGATTTTTTCTTTTAAAGAAAAATGAAATTATGTTGAAGTTGTAGTCAGTCCATTGCGAGGGTTAAATATTTACAATGTGACTTAATTTTTATGGCAGGCTTCCATTTTGTCACTGGTCACTAAGATCAACAGCATCATCGACAACTTAATCGTGGCTCCTGGAAACTTTGAAGTGGTAAGATATATCTTTACAAATTGTAGTTTTTTTTTTCCTTTAAACCGATAATGCACACTTTATCAACTTCTGATTTCTTTCATAGCAAATTGAAGAAGTGAGACAAGTGGGCTCGTATAAAAAGGGCACAATGATTACTGGACACAATGTAGCTGACCTTGTGGTTATCCTTAAGATCTTGCCCACCCGTGAGTGATGACTCCATTATTAATTTTGTCATTTCTACGGTATTTGAGCTTGGTTTATTGATGATCCTGCTACTGTTTGTTATAGTGGAAGCTGTTGCTGCATTGGGAAACAAAGTTGTTGACACCCTGCGTACACAGGATCCATCTGAAGGTGAGTGTTGGCTCAAATCTAGTGTCAGTTGAGCAATAAAGAAATAAATACTTCGGACTTGTTTGACATTTGTTGGAAAAATTCTTTAATCTGTTTTTCCTAGTACTGTCCATGCTCACAAATGAAACTGGTTTTGAGATCAGCTCTGCCGACGCTACAGTGAAAATCCTCATTACCACGGTTCCACCCAATCTGCGTAAACTGGACCCTGAACTCCATTGTATGTCACACTTTATAGCACTTCACACATTTATTTGATATATCAGTTGTATTTTTCCAGCTTAGCGTTAGCTTGTTTTTTTTCATAACCTTTCTTTTAGCTTGAATTGCCAGTCTGATTACGGCTAATACGTCCTCAGTTCTTATTGTAGCACATTTTATGTTTTATATTTTATATAATGCTTGGCATTTATTCACAGTGGATATCAAAGTTCTGCAAAGCGCCCTGGCAGCCATTCGTCATGCTCGCTGGTTTGAAGAGAATGCTTCTCAATCGACGTAAGGGCAAATCGATTTACATCGGACACAGATAAAATTTATTTAATTGCCTCTAGTTATAATAAAAATCATTTAAGCCCTAGTTTTGGTGTGTTTTATGAAAGATCACTTTGGTTAATGCATGTCAATATGAAATGGAAGTAGCACCTTCATAATGAAATCCTTAATCAGAACATTTTTATTTTCTACAAAAATCCTTCTTTGGAAAAGCTTCTTTGAAATTATTCTCTTTTTGGCACTAAAACGGAATGGATTTATAGGGTTTTGTCTCTTCTTTCACTTTTAGTGTTTCATCTGAGTCTTAAAATGTAAATTTTAATACCTCAATTTTAGGCCTTAAAGTCTTGTATTTAATCAAATTGGCTGTTCTATGTTTTTAAAAATTCTTTATTTTTTTCCTTTAACAAAGATGGCTGCCATAGCAACCACAAATATGGTTATTTTTGTAATTTACACTCATTTTATCTTTTGTTTCCATGTAAGAAAATACTCATGTCCGGGAATGTAATTGGATATATATATTTTTTTACAGTTATTTTTAGAATTTTTAGTTTATGGCAGTTTGTAAGATAAACATAAGTATGATAAAGGTCTTAAATGTGATTCTTAATGGTCTTAGAAAATCTTAAATCTTGGACATTGGGAAACCTTGCTTTAAAAAAAAAAAAAGAAAGAAAGATGGAGAGCAGGAATAGATGCCTGATCACAAGTTTTATTTAACAAAAAAATTGGCCAAAGGTCAAGAGGCATGGCAGTTGGGAACCAAACTCCTGGTTTTAAAATGTTTGTAATATTACCATTTTTTTCTGTTCAGTGTGAAAGTTCTGATTCGCTTGCTGAAAGACTTGCGAGCTCGATTCCCTGGATTTGAGCCTCTCACTCCCTGGATTCTGGATCTTTTGGTTTGTCGAATTATCAGTTTGTTTTATTTCATTCAGCTCTAAATGAAAGACTTTAACCTTGCATTTGTTACAGGGACACTCTGCTGTCATAAACCATCCATCCAGGCAGCCCTTGCCACTCAATATTGCTTACAGGTAATGCCAGCCTTTTAATAACCATTAAACCATTGGTTGTTGTTACACCAGCTGAAAAATGTTGATGTATTTCAGACGATGTCTTCAGATGCTCTCCGCCGGTCTCTTCCTCCCTGGTTCTGTTGGGATCACTGATCCATGTGAAAGCGGGAACTTCCGTGTTCACACGGTGATGACGCTGGAGCAGCAGGTAGAGCAGATTACTCAACTGGAAATAAAGTTATTTGGTGTCAAAATTAAGATGTTTAATTGTTTTGTTTTTTTTTTCTGCAGGACATGGTGTGCTTCACATCCCAAACTCTGGTGAGGGTTCTGTCTCATGGAGGGTACCGGAAGATCTTAGGCCTGGAGGGGGATGCTTCTTGTAAGTTTTCTCTCCTTAGATAAGGCCTTTTGTTGGCCATCTCTGATGTTTTAATACTCTTCTGCAGATCTCACCACTGAGATGTCTACATGGGATGGGGTGATTGTCACGCCATCTGAAAAGGCCTATGAGAAACCTCCAGAACGTAAAGAAGAGGAGGATGACAACCTGGAGGAAGGAGGAGATGGTGAAGATGAAAGTATGGAGACCCAGGAATAAGTCCTGGAAAAAAGGCCTCATCAGTTGTATTTATGTTTTGTTTGTTTTTTTTTAAATAGTGAACTTTCTTCTGTCCTTGAGATTTACTTGTAGGTCTTGGTAAACCCCCTGGTTTGTAGCCGTCAAGTCCTTGAGGGTAAATCTCTGATTTAGGACTGAAGAAATGCATCACTCTCCTCTCCCTTTGCCAGTTTTGATACGGTTATGTCTGGACTGTTATTTTAATTCTGTGTATTTTTGGTCTGTATTTTTTTTTTTAAGTAAAGTTTTATTTCTTTCTTTTTATTACGTGTCGGTTTTTTTCCCTCATTTGTTTACCAAACATTTATTATACCAGTCTGAATATATCCTCGGTCATGCTGTTTTTAGAAAGTGTTAAGAAAGCGTTGGCTTTGTCAGAATCTGTTAGCCAAGACTAGTTAGTTGTTTTACTTTCTATGGCATTTTACGTGGGTAAATAATGTTCATATGTGGCTACAGAAGTAATTCAGCTGTGCCATAACCATCAAAGGTGGGTAGAATATGAAAAAGTTATTAGTTTAACCCACAATCTTGCCGTTGCTAGTGTTTAGTCATTGAAGTCTGTTGTGTTTTATTACTCACCTCACCTTTAAATTGCCATGAAATGAATAAATAAGATCCAGACAAAAAGATCATACCTGAAACTTAATAGCATTCTTGCCCTTGTTTGTACGAGAGCCCAAATAAAGGAAACAATTGCTGTGAAATGTGTTATTGTTAAACTCAAAGTGCCTTTGGTAACCAAACTGATTTAAATAGCTGGGTGTGCTTGAACTAATCACCATCTCGTGTCTTCAGTAAGTCTCGTATGTATTTCTTTAGCTGCTCGTGCCATCACTTTTCAACTAAATCCATACTGAGAGTTTAGAAGCCCCTCCCCAAACAGCAATACCAATGTCTCACAATCATGTAAATTATTTAAAAGTTCAACATTTTGTTTCAACGAACTGAAAAGAGTTCATTTCAAATCTGAAAATATCTCGAGTACAATTTAAGTTATTGCAGTTTGGTCAAACAATGTAAAAACAAAACAGACCAAAAGGCGCCATGATGTTATTATATATGTATAATGTGCAACTCCATAAAATACAATATTTTTGCTACATCACAAATTTCCCACATGTATAAACATTTCTATTTTTCTCCCCCGTGAAAGTGGGGAAGGTTGCTCAGTCTGGAGGTTTCGGTCCTTTGAGGAGAAGCTGTCCATTTCAGTTCTGTCGTCTACCATCTTCCACTGGTGTGTTTTCTACATTAGCAGCAATTACACACAAGAAATTACATCTAGATGAAGAGCTTCTGACACCCTGAATAATACAGAATCAATTAATGATGGCAACATTTTCATATATGACAATATCAATGTTAAAAGTTGTTTTCTGTACATAATACAAGGGAAGTGAGCTTTTATATTTCTAGAGTTCAACTTAATGAGTGGGCTAAACCAGTAGGATTTTCACCTGTTCGATTTCTAGCGCACAGTTATTACAATAATGCCCAGCAAATTATATATTAACAGCAGAATGAACAACGTCAGGAAGCACTGAAGCAATCCAGCCTACAGGCCAAACGAAAAATGGCAGTGCTGTATCCGGGTCAGAAACAGGTGATCAAGCTGCATCTGGAAAGAAGCCTGCGGTTACAAGAAGATTAATCCTCATTCATCTCAAGAGGAGGGACCATAGGCTGTCGATTATGAGGCGGGACATTCTCATGCACAGCGTGTTTTGGTTGCGAAATTAAATTGATTATTGTTTAACAATAGTGAGACTAGGTGTATTAACTAACAGTTTGAAATGTACCCAACTAGTAACAATATTTAGTGTATTACAAACCATTTATTTATTCTTAGACTACTTCCCCATTGTTAGTCCACCAACTTTAGATGAAAACATTAGAAACTGACTTGGGTTTCAGTACAGTATTACCTTGGGATAATGTTATGACCAAATTACGGAAATGTATATTTATTGACCTCAGGCATGAGGGGAGCATTAATTTGTAAAAAAAAATTCAGATATGCCAGTTTGTCATGGCAAGACTCATCTTGGTATCAAATTAGCTCCACGCACTACGGTTCGCCTTTTTTGTTTCCACATACTTCCAGTATCTGCTCTGCGTGGGCTTGGTTTTGACATTTCACTCAAGACACGTCACTTTGCTTTGTCATTCTAGTTCAAGTTAGTGACATTATAGCAGGTGCAATGGAAATCTGCAACCTTTCCATGAAAACCAAAATAAGAGGAAAATGTGGTTTCCTTTGAGAAGAGGCTATGGAGCTGTTCTACCATCTTCCACTGTTGTGTTTTCTCAAGACTTGTTTTTTTTTATGTACACTGTAATGACACGTGCAGTGACAATTCTTTCTGGCCAATCAATGAACTCAACAACCAATCAGCGATCAATTAGATCCAAGTTTTTGAGTGAAAAAACATACCAAGTTAAGCCATTCCGTTACAAAACAGGTCAGTGGAAAAGCGACAACTATGAAGAGGATTTTTTTTTATAACTCATTCACCTTCTAAGACACAGGATGGGGAAACTAGGCCCACCTGGTGTTTTGCCTTTGTCGAAAAACTCTTTTGGGTGACATGCCAAGAAAGTGACAGGTTAACTCCCTAGAGGTTAATGTCAGGGAGTGTTTGGAGGTTGCGGAAAGGGTTTGTGTTAAGGGGACATTTAACTGGTTTGCTACCCCAGACCAGCTTGAAACAGTAACATAAATGTGTAAATTAAATAAATAAATAACTATATTTAAATAAATATGTTAAAATAAACATATTCAAGAATGTTTCCTGAGGAAAAAATACATTTTGGTGAAACTATACAATCTACACGTACTGCATGTGGAAGAATCATACATTGATATTGTATTTGTACTGTTAAAATATGTAGTAGAGATATTTAAAAGTAGACATAACACAAGTTTAATTTGATGTGTTCTGTCCTCTTCTTTTGTCTTTGCTCTTGTCATTATTGCGATTGTAGCTGTGGTGTTTCCTGGGATTGCTGAATGGTGGAGAGCAGGAGGGAGCATTTAGAGAAGACATTAACAATGTTTTTGAAAAATGTATCTTTTTGTCCAAAATGCGGATTCAAAAAGTAAAAAGTGAAATAATAATAAAAGACACAAGATTTCAGTATCAAAGCACTAAACACCTACTGGCTACAAGTGGAAAGGGACAGTTAATGACGTCGGTACAGCTATTAAAGTTGAATTTAGTTGGTTTCCATTAATCTAAAGATAAACTTCAGTTTCAGATTCACTTCTAGTCTTGGTTCAAGTAAAACATTGGTTTGTCCAAAACCCTGATAAACACTTTTCTCATCCTGGTATTTCAGAACTCTCATCATCTTTTGTTGGTAGAGAAGGCAGCAAATCCTTCACAGTGGAAGAGGAAATAGTCTGTTGTGCTTGTCAGTCTTGCTGCATTATAAACTGTAGCTATCTATAAAATGATGGCTATTTTATAAAAAAAAAAGTGTGCATTTAGATCGAGAACAATGCTGTAATTAAAGGTATAAATATTGCTGTCGTTTTTTTTCTAGACAGCGGATATAGAACTAACATTGTGATAGAGGACCCTTTGTTCAGTGGATTATTAAAAGCATGCAGATTACATAGAAACATCCAGTGTGAGGTGGTTATAACCTGTAACAAAGCTTTGAACAATACATCTTGTGTGAGTTACATGTCATAATGAATAGGGATCTGTGTAATTAGATTTAAAAAGCCACACATAGTGCTGTTAGGCACGTGTAGATGGTCAATACATAAAAACTGATTATATTTTCATGGCAACCATCTTTTTTGTTAAAAGTCTTTAACAAGTCAGTCCATATTAAGATTGCCAGGAGGAAAGCAACACAACTTTGCTCAGTTCTCTAGTGCTAAGCTGCCTAAAGACTCCAGAGCGGACACTCTCTAATCGAGTGTACATTTTAGAACATATTTCAACACCATGTAAATATTCTAATCTAAAAATGTATGCTATAAAATATACATCTCTCAGTAAAATATTTCCCATCTTATCTTAGTAGATGATTAAACATACCAAAAGAAATAAAAATATCCATGCAATCAATATTTTTTTTCAAAGCAAAACAGAATTAAAATTAAATATGGCAAAAGTTGCATTGATCCAAACGCTGGATGCAAACAAAAACACTTTTTTCTATTTCATCAAATGATCATTTTTCTTTCTTTCATACATATATAATATATTCCACCAACTAATCTAAAGCACATTTCATGAATCCGTCGTAACCGACGTCTTTTTTTTTTTTAATAATTCAATTGTTTGCCTCAGAAAAAAAACAAAAGAGGCTTGCTTTGTATTGTGAGGAAATACAAATCATACGATGAATAAAACTAAAGCACCTAGGCAAATGTACATTGATTTTGTATAATAGTTTCATCTGTTACAAAAAGGCCGAGGAGTGCCTTGAAAAAATGCCTCCTCACCTCTCAGACAGCTCATTTCTCAGTGTGCAGGTCAAGTGTGAAATTGAGGATTGTCTTCTGCACCCCTGGGACAGAGCCTCATGATGTACACCACTCAGTTTTGCCTCAAAGTTTTTGAGAGTATTCTCTCACATTTTAACGAGTAAATTGGCACTGGGCTGACAAAATCCTTAATAAAAAGTGATATTGCACTACAGAACCCCTATTAAGAACAGTGTATATGTACCGCAAAAATTATCACTTTTTTACTGCACTTTAAAGACATTCAGATGAGTCCTAATTTACATTGTAGCGCATTTGTCTACTCCGTCCAGAAGAGGGCGCTAGGGTCACAGTGAAAGAGGCTACGGATTTCTGCCACTGTGGAAACAACGAAGAAACATACGCCTAAGATTATATAAAAACGATGTATATTGTTACATATAATCTTTTTTTTTATATCAGATACTGTTAAGATCTTGTTAATGTGATATTGCACCCGTATGTGTTGGTATGGTTCAGAAGATTTATAGATTTTGTGGACTTACAAAATGATCAATCTTGAAACCCTTGGTTGTGCTGGTTGAGCCCTTTTAAACTTAGAATAACCACAAGTGGCCGACAAAAAAATACATAAATAAACAACAAAAAAAAGCTCACATCCAAATACCAGCAGCATTCTATAAAGCCTCATTTTCCTTTTCATTAAAATAATTACATGGCATCTCCGTCCACGTGGTCATCAAATACACGTTTGATTTGAGGGACCTGACAGACTCAGAGTCTTGTCTGGGCCTCTGTTATGTAGATTTCTATGCTGTCAGCACTCTCAGTTGCTGAATTCTGCCGAAAAGATGCTGAGCGTTTGGTCTGGAGAAGTCGTCGTCGTGTTTCGAGCTTCTGTCGTTCACCTATATCCAGGGATTTCTCCCGTTCGGGAAGAGTACGTCCACGAGAGACCAGCATCCCTCCACTTTCTGCAGTACTGTCTGCCCTCAGGCTCCCTGTTACACCACCAAGGGGCTTCTTTGGTAATGGAGGTGGAGGCTTCGTGTCCTCCTGAGAGGAAGAGCGGGGGAATGATGTGACAGCATGGATGACCAATGCAGGGATGCATAGGAACAGAAGGAAGGGCAAGCACACGGACAAGCAAAGATGGAAACCACGGCACATACGAAGAAGGGAAAGAATTAGGTTTAGTGTGTTTAGTGTGATGACATTGTGAAAGCAGCAGATAGCAAGAAAGAAGAAAACAGAGAAATTAGTTACATTTTTGTTAGGCTTTAATAACTTGGAGCAATTCTTTAGGCAGTAAAACAGATTTTATTCCAGAATATGCATGTCTTTTGGTTAGCCCTCTTCTTTAGTTGGAATTCTTGCTGATGTGAGAAGCATAGAGGTGCTGGGGTTTCTCCTGCTTGCTGATTCCTTGGATTGTAGCTTAGCATTCATGGGAGTTGAACGGATCTTCCTTCTCACCTTCTTCTCTGGTGGAATCCTCCAGCCAGAGTCCTTCAGCCTCTGGAGGTCCTGAAACTTCACTCTAATATCCTCAATGGCTAGCTGCAGGAGATCCCAATAGCTAGCCAGATCCTGAGTTGTTGGTTGAGGGTATGATGAAGGATCCTGGGACAAGGAATTAGATTTTAGTGACCAATTACAAGTTTGACTTTCTTGGCACATCTGGTTATATCATAAATTCAAATTAGACTTTAAAGTTGAAAAGCAGCTGAGCAAAGCATTTTAATATCATTACATGGGGCAACAGGCCCATGTTTGTTAGCAGCATTTTGGAACTTTTCAACCCAATAGCTTTTTTTTTGTGCTATATGTGTCAATATCAAGTGAAGTCACAACTTGTGGGTTGTGGGTGTTTCAATACTCGCACCTTTTCTGGCAGTTTTCACCATGCTAGTCATTTAGAGTGTGCATGTTTCAGGTGTATGGGACCGCTAATTCACATAGTAACATAACAGTAGAATTTTTTTTCATCATGAGACTTGACTTGTGAACAGAAGCAGTGCCTACTGCCAGCCTACACATATTTCGAAAAGGAAATTTAGTCTAGTAAAAATGTATCATTATTATTTTACAGCTTTATGTCATGTGTATTTCATGAGCTCCATAAAAGCGAAGACAAGAAACGGCAGCAGATTTATGTGGAACCCAAACGTTTAAGGTAGAACTGAAATCTCCCATTTCCCAAATTGGGTAGCTATGGTTGGAGGTGAGTCACAAATTTTGTTTAGAGAAATGAACACTGTTCACAATTACCCATGCTGAATTGAATCAGCACTGATTACTTTAATCTTGTTAGAATAATATTATTTAAACAGTGTGTACTTCTGACCTTGCTTTTCACATCAGCATCAAATTTAAAGCACTCACCATACTCTGTTGGCACATCCTGAAGAACTGCTGGACCCTTTGTGACATGAGCATCTGAGCACTGCCAACAGCTCCTCTGATGAGCTCCAACACTGGAACCCAGCACAAACCAATCAGACAAACAACAGTCACAAAATCCTGTGGCATTTAGGTTTATATAAACAACCATGAGTAAAAACATTGACAACCTCATGAAATGTCTGTTAATCCAAACCTTAACTCACCCTCTTCCGGCAATTCGTTTGTCTCTGCCTCCCTCTCCATGTTCTGGCACCACCCTTCCATCCTTTCCACCTCACTTTGCAAGAGTCTTAAGAAGAACTCTCCATCACGCAAGCATGGTGAGGCTCTACCGGAGTCAGGGAGGCTGCGTGGACCCTCGCTCCAACCTCCCACTCCACGCTCCGGGGCCAGGGGTAGCGGAGAGTGAGAGCGGGGCAAGGCTCTTAGTTCTGGAGGCCCGGGTTCTGTGGCATATGCGCTGTTGTAATCCTCACGATAAGCCCACTGGCCCTGAGTGTGCACCGTCCGGTACTCTGTAAACTGACCAGCAGATTCTGGTTCAGACGAGTGGCGTTGGAATGAGCAGCCGAACTGGAGGCCTTTGTCTTGAGTTGGAACACTCAGCCCACCGAAACCTTCAGTCTCAAGATCAGCCTGGACACTTGCTGTCACACTGTTGGAGCGCTTGAAACGTGCTCGTCTTAAAATGAAAAAAAAAAAGGAAAATGTTGAGCATATGCTCTAAAGACTGAGATTGTGAGTTCAAATCCATTTGTTTCATATTTGACCTTTATGTCAGGACAAATATCATGTTACTTTTTTTATTATTTTGATTCATTTCATTTAAAACATGAGGTTTTGTTGTGCTTGCTCAGTTGTCCTCCATTTTGTTAGCCAAGAAGGTCAACTAGGAATTAGCTTAATTTGCAAAATAGCAAATTGCCCAATGAAATAAAACTGATTGAAGGTTAATTTTATAAAAGGTGGCACCACAACTAGATTTCTGAGAAAGGGCCCTTTCTGTGTACACACTAATAAGCCACATTTCTGTTCAAACACTACTGCATGTATAAATAAGAAACACTCTGTCCTTGAAGACGTTTCACAGTTCAGTGCATACAACTGAGGAAATCCTGTTGCTTTCTAGGAGCTGTTAGTTGGTAAAAATAACCATGTGCATGCACAAAATGTGCACTTATTGAACCGAATGAAATCAAAACTGAAATATGAACAGAAGCTAAAAATGTTTACTTTACAAATAAGTAAAATAGATGCACTAAATGAAGGTCACAGAGCCTTTCAATTTACAATATTAGCCAAGGAAATAATACTGTAGATAACCATGATAATTAAAATTAAACCTGGTGTATTTATTGATGCTAATCAGTTTATTGGACACACTTAGATATAAGTCCAAGTTTAATTTTTGCATATTAGTTGGTGAGTTCACGTTTACGCAAAATGGATGTTTTAATTCAATTATTGCTTTCCTGTGAGTTCAAAGGTCATGGGTTCAAACCTCAGCGAAAGCAAGAACTGACTAAAAGTGTTCCTTGAAATGTAAGTCGCTTTGGATAAAAGTGTCTGCTAAATGCATGAATGTACTATAAAAAGTCTCAGACAGAGAGATGAATTAAAACAAAGCTATTACAAATTAACTTCAATGATAAAAAATCTGAAGAGGTAATAGTTTTTATAAATAAAAGTACAGTACAAAACTATTTAATTGACCATCTGTTTATGGAACTTTCGTCATTGCATTGGATTAGCGTTAATAAATATATTTACACCAGGTTTTTCAACTGTTGACCATCATTTACAGTTTTATTTCTTTGGCTGATATTGTAAAAATATTTTACAATATCTTTTCTGTTGATGATATTTAGTCGTAGGGTTTGTTTTGGTTAAATAAGTGCACATCATGAACATGTTTTTTGTTTACCTAGGAATTGCTCTTAGAATGTTCAAGTAACACGATTCTCTCAGTAAAAACTGCCAAGATTCTTGAAAGACAATGTGTTTCTTATTCACACCATGTGGCTTGTGATATCACAGAGGCATCTAGTGACATCACATCCCGTTTTTATTCAGATTGTCAGTATACAATCCAATGCGCCATGGATTCGACTGGTTTCACAGGTGAGACAAACACTTTACGGCAAAGCATCATGATATTTTATACGCTTAAGTTTTTTTATTCACATAAGTATAATATTGTGACACTGCAAAATAACTTATTTTTGTATATTTTAAATTAGAACATGTAGAACAAATTAGAAATGTAATGTATTATAGCTATATTTATATCCTTAGATTGTATATTCAAAATAATAATATCAATGTTACCTTAAACTTCTATCTTTCTAATCTAAATAATGCATTTAATATGTTATGTATAAAATCAAATATAATAATAAACATCAATGGCATTAGAAATATTTGTTGCAGATGTTCTCAAATTAAATAATTATAATGAACTTTGGGAAAAATATAAAATTGAATATTTCAAACTGTCTTTGGAAAATAGTGCATCCAGTAAACAGAAGAATTTCCGGATTCCTTGGATCGTTTACTAAAACGTTTTGGCCCCTGCTGCATCCATGCAGCAATCTATTTACAATGTACTAATATATGGGCATAAATTCAACAGTATAGATGAATTTAAACCATTCCAAACACACACTGCTTCTGAAGAAAGCATAATTAACAATCATCAGACACAAAACAAGCTAATTTGTGGAGGATCAGCAGTGACATCATTTCACAAATCTGGCATGTTGCGCACTGGGTGATTAATTATACCTTCTCACCTAACTCTGTTTCTAGCACAGTCACCGTCACTTTTGCGATAGCATCCCTGTGTGTGAACCTTGCACCTGCACCTCCTGCTTAACACTGCGAAGCATTCATGCTGGCTTGAAACTAATCTCACCTGATTGGAGGAGTAAGGAAGCTTTTAGTCCATGTCAGAGGCTTTTAGTGTATGCTGTGGTTATCAAAGCTTTTGAATCTTTAATATCTGATCTGATGGGCCACATTTTATTTAAGTCAAAGAGAATCATTCTGCTGCTCATTAATTGTAGAAAAATAGCCACAAAATGACTTTTTGTGTTGTACCAGACCAGTGTTGTATAATAAAGATACATTTAATAAAGATACTTGCATCTTTACAGTTTTCTCTAATATTATCTTTAAAATAATTCCTCAACTAACTTGTAATTGTACAAAAAAAACACATTTCCATTAATTAAATTTTGCATTTTTTTTACTGAAAAAAATCTCAGAAATTGAGAAAATGTGGTTCTGATGTTTTAGAACATATATCAAAAATCCCCCCAAAAGCAAAGACACTGTCAAAATAATGTGAAAATCAAAAAACAGGTGAACCTTTCCTAAACCTTATACACTGATCCAATCACCTTTAGTCCGATTCTGTTTATTTTTGTGCCAAAACTTTGGAAAACACATGCCATATCACAGGTATTGTACTTCAGAGGGTTATCCCTTATTTTCACCACTAAATGGCACCGATTTGGTGTCTGTAAATTGAAACTAAAAGGCGCTCTCCATTTTCTCACATTTTATTATGAATTACCTTGAAAATTTTGAGTCATAGCTTCTGTAACGTTCATTTAAAACCAACTATATCAAAACCAATACCATTTTTTAACCCTACACATTAAATTTGAAATCAAAATTAAACAACAGCTGGGTCTTATAAGATGTGGAAAAACATCATAATAAAATGATGCGCAAGATCATAATAAAAGTTGGTATTTACATTGTTTTCGGTGCTTTCCTGCCTGATATCTTACAACAAAATACATCCAGTGAAAGTGTTGCACAAGTGATGTGTGTAAGCACAAGTTTACAGCATAGTTTGGCTGTTCATGATAATAAAACCCACTAAAACACACAATTGGTAAGACCCTGTAAGAAACTCCAAAATGGATTTCAACCTTGAAATATAAAAATAAACAAATAAAAATCTATTTAAAGAGTAAGATGTTAAAACTCTGGCATTGTCGAATAATGAACAACTGATAAATGTATTCAATTGAAAAATATAAAAGGTTTTCAAATCCAGTGCAGTTTCAGAAAGACTCATGTTGACTGGACAAATAAAAAGCAATTTAGACATAATAGCACTTTTATATTAGAGGAATCATCTCGAAGCAAATCAAAACATTAAACCTGTGAACATCCTGCAGAGAATAACCGAGAGAACAAAACATTTCTGTGGAACCTGTTGCTTAATAATGCGGAGAGAATTTTTGATGTGGGGAGAACCTTCTTTGAGTTTACCTCTTGTCATCTTCCACCTGAACCCCTATGGAGTGCACCTCTCTCAGCGCTTTGCCTTCTGGGTCTGAATCAGACAAAGTCTCAGAGCTGTCAACCTGAAAAAAAAAATAAAGAACCATCTCATAAATCTCTGATCGAGGAGGTCAAAAATCACTGCGTCTGATTCTCTCTTAAGATTGAATACCTGTACTGCGATGGAGGGCCTCCACTTCCTGCCTCGTCCTTCTTGTTTCAATTCTTCCCCAACAGTCAGAGCTTTAGTGAGAGACATACTGTTCTGAGGCAAAGAGGATGATTTTCCCAGGCTACCTCCAGCACGGTCCCTGGCCAACCTAGGACCCTCCAGCAGGTTATCAGCTGAGCTGCTGTGTTTCGGTTTCATCGGGCCTGGTCCAGTGTGATAGGCGATGCTCTGAAGAGCCCTGCCATTCAGACTTTCTGTCGAGTTGCTACTTTGTCTGATTCGTACCGTGCCCCCACCGAGGTAATGCCCTGCTCGTGAGGTACGGCCACCACTGCTCTCTGTTAGGTCCACGGAGTTGCTCTGCTGTCTGGACCGGACCAGAATGGGCTGACCTGTGTTATGGAAGTAAGCATCCTGTGTGGACTCAGTACTGCTTTGAGCCGTCACAGAGATCATTGGCTTGGACATGCGTGGGGGTAGAGGAGGGGGTCCTTTTCTGTAAGGGAATACTAGTCACAAAGACAAACAGGAGTTTTTTAGACCAATATTAATATTAAATGAAAGTTTGGTGTTTATTTTACCACCAAAAAACACAAAAGAACAGAATTTTTTAGCACCCGGAGTGAACAGAGGGTGTCATCTTCCCTATCAATAATTATTTCTTATTCCTGAGAATGGTAAAATAGCAGACATTTACTGAAGTTCATCGTACTGGTAATTAGCTGGCAAGCATGGAATGCGTACCAGGAGAGCGGTCCATGAAGGGATCTAGAGCCAGGAAGCGACCTGAGACCCCAGTGTGCTGAATGGGTGGAGGTGGGGCACTTTTTTATAAATATGACCAATTGGAGCCAGTTGGTGATTGAGTGCTTGCAGCCAGGTGGCTAATGAACGTCGTCCTAGCCCCTCCCGAATTTTGTTATAGAAAACGTCAACTAAGCTGAAGACATTCTCTTCGAAATGCAGCTTGTAGAAAGAATCTGTAAGTGAGCAGTTTGGTTTGGACATCTAGTACAAAGAGTATGAAGTGATGTAAAGTAAGAAATAATCTTTTTAAACCGAAGCATTTGATTGTATAATGTTCTCAGAGACTCATTATGATTGATTACAGCTGGAACAAGAAATAAATAGTTTTCAAAATTTTCTCAATTTATATGGATTTATACTGTTGGAATCAAACTCTTCATGTATAAAAAATAACACACACTGTGGATGTTGTAGTGATAAAAAATCCATTGCAATATTACCATCCCAAAGGACTTGTCCCTAGGCTTGAGTAACCTCCACACAGATATGTTCCATATAGCCTTTTGGGAGCAGATACATGAAATTCTGGGAGACACACTCAGAGATTAAAGGAGTTTTAAAAAGCATGCCTAAGCCATTCTTCCATCTATCTTGTCCTCTCTTCTTCACTCTCTCTTAGAAAAAAAAATCACGCGCACTCCCATGTGTGTCATAAGTATTGCCTTGGGAAACTGCAGATGGATGCTTTTGACACTTCACAAGGGCTTTAATAAATCTCCTGTGAGGTTCCCTTCTCCAAATGAGTGAATAAGTGAGAAAAAAATAGAAAGTTATCAAATATTGCGAAGAGAAAATTAAACTTCATTGCAATCATAACACAGCGTTTATGACGTATGTAAATGCATCGCGCTCTATTTGGATTTTCTCATTTTGAGTCATTTTTAGTAATTAATTTATGAGATTACAACTCCCACCATCTCACCCAAGGGATATCCTCTACCTCATGAGCATTTGAGCATTTTACAGTGCTGACGATGTAATGTTTGTTTACAGTTTAGACGCACTAAAAGCGGAGAGATAAAAAGAAAACAGTTTGATCTAAATCCCTGGGCAGAAGCGTGCTTCTCCAGCAATTCCCATGAGACTGATCCAAAAACTCATTAAGCCACTAATCTAATCCTTCTGGCAGCATGGCGCCTAGGTATACCCACACTCAAATAAACACATGCAGATTACCAACCTGCTTCGCCCTTCATGCTCCCTTGAGGGCCTGACATAGAGAAGACAGACAGGCAGTCATCATCCTGAGAGCAGCCTGCTTGGATGGCCCGTACGTAACTATGACTGCGGGTGCGGAAACATCCGGGTAGATCCAACGCCTCAACAGCCTGTGATTCCATCTCTCCAAACAGGTTCAGAGTGTCGCCCAGCTAACACATGCACAGAGCTGGTGTTAATTAAGATCCAGATGTCCCCAACTCCATTTTACCCCATTCATTAATTTAACTTTTATCAACTGAGAATGATCTGTCACTCCAAATATGTCAGTTCTATGTTGTTCTAAAGTGGTTTTGAAATATTATCTTACCTGAGCACTGGTCAGAGAGCGTGTGTAGCTGCGAGAGCGAGGATGGACTTTTGGAGTTGTCCGGCTGTTTGGGTAAGCATCTGTACACTGCTTACACGAGTACCTGGCAACAAGAGTACACCATTAAAAGTAGCAGTAACATTATACAGTCAGTGTCAGAGTGGTTCAGGGAGTTTCCTGGGACACATTTGAAATCCCCACTCTCCCAGTAGATGATTTCTACCAATGGGGAGTCCAACCTTGCATAATGTGAGTTGTACCAAGAAAGCTTTTGCTTGGAGCCTTTGAGTTTATACCAATTCAGTGGCGTACTAAATGGAAATATGTTGGCATATGATTAAATTTTACAACAGGATTTCTGCCACTCAAGGTTTGGTTTCTTGCAGAGCTTCGCATTGTCTTGGTGATTGTAACCTTTAATACATTTCAGGAGTAGAAGGGGAGGTGAATTAGAACATATGACAAACTATAAAGACATATAGCCTGTTTTTCCACAATGTTACCAAGTTTTTTCTGTTGAATTCACAGGTATTTCTTGTGTGGATAAACTGTATTCCATTTCATGCAGATCTTTGTTCATGATTTAACTCTGTACACGGTTATCACAGTACATTTGGTAGTGTCAGTCTGACACTTACAATGTTCATTTTAACACCGAACATAGATAATATATGGTCCAGATAATATATGGTCCAAATTTGTGTAAAAAACACTTGTTGAAGTGTTTAATTTGGATAAATTGGCACTTCAAAGAGCTAAAAAAAAGCTTATTAATTTAAATAACACTTACCATTTACAAAATCAACCAAAAGCACACACGGCACAATTATAAAAATAAATTCACATTGTATAACAGAAATATAAATAAAAACAAAATAACAACAAAAAAAAGTCAATTAAGTACAATCTCCACAAAAGCCACATTTGAAACATGATATATCTGTGCATCAACGTTCTCCATAGCACACTTTTATTTTGCACTTTCAATGTAAGACCATATAATTTCACAGCCATAATCTACTCAGGTATATTTTAACACAGTTTATTGTTAATCCAACACATTGGGAGATATTTACATTTTACACCACCTTTTTTACAATGGTGATTTTAACGTGTATCATTGCCTGTACATCTGTTGAGGCAGGTGTGAGAGATTTGAATAAAATTACGTTTCTTGTGTTTGTTCTATATAAAACTGTATGGTGTGTGTTTGCAAGATGGCACTGTATCGAGGTGTTGAACCAATTTCCATGAAAACATGAAAACAATCGTTAGATGTGAAACAAACTTTCTTGAATATTACCCACATATCTTCTTATAGTCCTAGTTAGATATCAGGTAGTACATAATGGAACATTTACTATTTTTGAAGTGCAGATTCATCAATGTTTTTGAACTATGGGTTAGAACTGGCAACCTTCTGGCTGAGAGGCAACATGCTGCCCACAGAACCAGTGTGCTGTCATCAATAATGTACACGGCCTGTAAAGCGGTAGGTCAACATTTATTGTTAAGGTGTTTTTTTTTTTTTACCATACCTTTCAATCGACTTGGATGTGTGAGAAGAGCGTTGGTCCATGCTTACGGAACGACGGAACGCTTCTCTCTGGGCAATGAGGGCGGATTTGGGGGAAGCTTTTGGACTGGTGTCAGAGTCAGCACTATCATCATCACCCATGGCCTTGATGTAGCTACCACTGCGCATGCGTCTGCAGGGAATCTCTCCAGTACCATCAGAAGGACCACCACCACACCAGTCATCAGTGGGCACCTGCGAGAGACACCCAGAATTGATATGAGCCAAGGTTTTTGAACTACATTTAGGTCATAACACCAAAGCAACTATTAAGGCATGTGATTATCAGCAGTGTATTGTACAGGCACATTCACAGCAGCTGTTTTCAGTCAAGTAGGAATGACCCAACCCAGCTATTGTTTAGATTTAAAATGTAATGTATAGGTTTCAAAATGGTTGTTTTGGTTATTTTTGGGTTTAAACGAACATTGCAAGGGTTGTGACACAATTTGCAAAGTTACTCAACTTAGAATCTGAAAAGAAATCCATGATCGTCCTTCAGTTTCATTTTACAGACCATAATGCGGTGCCATTGGTGCCATCTAATGGTGAAAAGAAGGGTTAGCCCTTGGAAGTACAATACATGTGAGATGGCTTGTGCTTTTGAAAGTTGTGGCACAAAAAAAGCACAATGGCACAAAATTGTTTGCTTATATTAGCTTCCTATTACAAACCACAATGTCATTTATGAAAACACACAATGAGGATACATTAACATTTATCTAAAACCATTTAAAGCTACTACTAACTCCCTCTTGTCAAGAGTTTGGTTGATCCCTTAATTACTCAGCTAACCGTGTTCAGGAAATAGTGAATCCAGCCTCAAGATCTATTCTTTATCGCTTAAAATGTATACTTGCTCATAATGTGTACCAGTCCTGCCAACCCAGTCAACTGAACAAAACCGAACGCAATTATATCCTTCGGTTACAATGTGAATTACTATTGTGTTGGATTAACAAACGTAGTGTTGCATAAATAGATATCTCTGAAATGAGAAAAGTTGTTGTGAATACAGCATGACCAAAGCAATCACAGAATTGAACTGAGGGCAGGGGGTTAAAAAGAAATCTGATTGGCTGATCAAGATGAAAGGCACCTGCTGAACATTCAGACCTGTCATCATATTCAAGAGCTGGAACAGAGCACTGATGTGGGCAGATAGCAGGCTATGGAGGGGAGACATACGATTTTTTTTTATTTTCATGAACTCTGCTCTCCAGAGCCATGTCTTATTCAGATTGTATCACTGTATTGTTGTTATTCTTATTTTACCTCTACATTGGTTTCTGTTACATATTTATCCATCTACAAATGCTGTTTTTCAAACCACAAAACCATTGTATGATACATGGCTGGATTATATGTATATGTAAACAAAACAAAACAATTGTGAACCAATATATAAATTTACTGAAATACAGATGATCTCGGGGAGAAGCACACTTGAGTTTTCATTTCAATGTGCGAAAAAAATCTTTGCAGAATAGCAACATAATCAGCATACCACTATCAAAAGATTCACTTGGTCTGAAAGTTCAGATCACATCATATCAAAAAAGACTCCCTTCCTCTGGCCACAGCTTGGTTTCTTCCTCCCTTGAGTCTGACCGGAGCTGAGTCAGCTGACCTGCCTTCAGCTAGATCTCACACTGCTTCGTTCAAACCGGTTGCTCTTCATCATGGAACAAAGAACAACCCCCGGTGTTCCAAATATCAAGCTTGGGTGGTTAATCCAGATGTCAAAAGCTGCCACAAAGACTAATACTTTAAAAATAACCATAGGCTTACATTACAAGTATATTTTTGATGATCATTTTTATAATCAACATTGATTCCTGATGTTATAACAGTATTTCTACATAATAGATGCATGTTTGGTTACCCTTATTTAAATCTAATTGAAAGAATATGATTCTTTTGAACATTAATGCTCAATGACATTCTTCTCTATAAGTTTATTTTGTGACTAAGTAAAGAATTCTAGTGGTTAGGTAGATAGAACTCACCCACCAGGACTTAATCATGGTTATTGTTTGCTTATCTTAGCTCCCTTCTCTACTCTCTCCATTGATGCACTTTTAAAAACGCTCTACCACCCCTTTGCCATTTTCTGTATTTTGCAGTGGGGTTTGGGGCAGGAGTTCTGGGTTCCTCTTGAACAGCTCACAAAATATGCTTGAGCACTAAGGTACCCAAATATGAATATTTCACGCATATCGATAGGAATAGTTCTGTAATTGCAAGTGCAAATATTACAGGAAGTTAAATTCGTGTCAGGGCAAAACCTTCATGCTTATTTCTGTTGCCCTGAGCAACTAAACAGAGAATTCTAGAAAAGGCATGGTTGGTTATGACTACATGAAAGCATTGACTTTGGTCTCTGACTCAGCCTGCAGGGACAGAGATCTGGGATGAAGTGCACCTGCTGCTTTCTCACAGCTGATATTTTGTCTATACTGAAACTTTGTCTTCAGTGTGCACCAGGTGTTGGAATTTATGGCTTGAAATTGCAAAAATATAAACCTTTATTTGTCTCGCAAAAATTTAAAAGCTTCATAAATATAAAAAAAGCCTTTATTGAAGAGACCACCAGCTCAGCCTTTGTGACCATTGCATGAATTTTATCTAGCTATTTTATCTACAAAGGGAGCTAATGTACAGAAATCCGGGACCTTGTGTAGCAAAGAGATGCTCACTGTGTAGTGCTCAACCATTTTACTGCCCAACATTAAATCCTGATTTGAAGAAAGAGTGGATAACTTTAGACTCAGTGAAGACACAGCAATTCATCATCTTTTTACCATTGATTCCATTACAAACAAAGCCAGAATTATAGTCACTTTTTGTGTATCAATGCTGTGTCAAGAAGTTAAATTTTTAAACGATCAATAAATTATTGTTGAAGTCAAACAGAGACCGATGCAGAAGGTCGAAACCATTGAAGTTCTGTAGAGAGGCTAAACTGTTGGCCAACCAGAAAGCAATGCATTCTGTCCTTCCGAAGGTTAAAAAATGGCATATTTTGCATGTAAAATTACAGGGTTTAGATATTTAGACCCCTGTTAAAATTACAAAGTAAGTACATGTCCAGTTTATTAGCATATTTGGAGTAGTGTCAGGTTAGATCATCCTCATTTACCATTTTGTATTTCTGTGTTGTCGAACCAACATTATTCGTGGTATAAACGGCTCACAGTGGGTAACAGCCTAAGGCTCCTTGTGAGAAATGAAAGTGAAATACAAAAAGGAAAACAGTAATTTTGAACATCTATTGTATTTGCTGCACATTCACTGAAGAAGCAGTAGGACATCAAGTACAGCTCTGGAGAGAAAATCTGTTATTGTTAAACAGATTCTGAAGTTGTGTTTTAAAAAAAAATATTTATTGTTTGAGACATTTTCACATTTTTCCCAATGTGTTTTTAATAAGTAAAACCATGGGATTAACAAACAGCTTTCATATTGCTGAAAAAAGCTCAAATGTTTTATGATGTTAACGCTAAATAGGCATCTAATATAACCGTTTATATATCACAAACAGTCCACTTTGTTTTTACAACGTTGTATTTCAGCGGTATCTGTGTGCTTGATCAGAAAAGTTGTATTTATAGTGTGCCTTGTGAAGGCCGAGGTAAATGCGAGGTTTTCCCTGAGCTTTTCACACAGAGTTGACAAAGGACCAAAATAGCAGCTACCTCTATTCTTCACAGAGAGCAGCAGATAACAAACATAATCATCCAGTTATTTCCCCTCTTTCACTCACAGAAATAGTCATTTATTGCTGATCCGCATCTAGGCAGAAAGATTAATTCTTTTGACAAAGAAATTAATCTGCAAGTCAATAGTGACACCAGACTCAATGTATGTGAGAACATCTCTGCATAAATATTGAAATCTCAGTGGAAGTCAGTTTGAGGTCTTGAAAATAGGCCCATACAATTGTAAAGTTTGCATTACTAGCACATCAAGGTCATTCTCTATTGATATTGTTATTGCGAATGTTGATTACATGCAGAATTGCTTCAAAAAGAAGAATGGAGCGATGTTTGGAATAGATCGATTGACAGTACTTGCCTGCAAATGGTGGAGTGACCGCTCCTTTATTTTGGGATCCAACGGAACCAATGCCTTTTCATATCCTCCACCTCCTCCTGGTACTCCTCCTCCACGGGAAGATGGATAGACCTCTCTAGCTTGACTAACTGTCATGGCTGACCATGTGCTCCTCTTCAGAGAATGTCCAGCGTCCCCTGCCATGGCTATATTGGTGCAAGCCATGCACTCTCCTGGAGGTGGAGCCTTAGATTTCCTTAATGTAAGTTCTTGGATAGCTGCATCCAGGGTCTCGTGTCCTGTGGGATAACCCCGACCACCCCTTCCTCCTCCCACAAGAAAACTGCTATCACTGTCAAGGTTGTCATCTGAGCTCCACCATCCAGTTGTTCTGCTGCGATGGCGGGAGCTTCGGGATTCGTGGCGGGAGTCTCCACTCTTGCTGCGTTCTCTGCTTTTGCTTCGCCGGGCAGAGCGAGACTGGTGCGTTCCTGAGTAATGATGTCCACCACTTTCCTCACCACCACTCCGGTGACCCCTGTCCCGGTACTCTGCACCACGAGTCCCATTAAACTCTCGTTTTGAGGGTGCCTCAAGAGAATGAGACTTGGCGAATAGACGCTGGACAGAGTTTACCAGATGTCGAATGCGACTTGGACTCTCACTGCGCTGTTCCCCACTTGCAGTGCGTTGGTACTGGAGGGTATGGAAGCCATCAGGGTGGAAGGGCAACTGTTTCTCAAACTGATCCAGAAGGTTTGAAGGGATGCGGTGCATCTTTGCACCATGCCCATGTCCATGTCCATGACCATGCCCTGCTGAGGATATGCATTCTTCACATGTAGAGTCGTAGGGTTGTGGCTGACTGGGGTGTGAGCGAGGAAAGGTGCCTCCTCCAGAAGGGACCATGGCCAGTGGTTCTGGAGGGCCACCGGGCGGGTAGTAATGGTGGTCATTGTGTGCATGATAATGGTCGGGATGGTGCATGTAGTCCCGTGCAGAGTCGCAGTCCTCAGGCATGCAATAGCAAGGCCCAGAGGAGTGTTGTGACAGACTGCGACTCACCTGGTAACCCTTCATGGAAGGGGCATGGTGGGCCGCCCGGGCCGAGAGGGGGCGCTGTGGGCGCGACAGGGCTGCGCCGAAGTCAACTAAAGAGAAAGAAAGGGATAGAAAATGATTTGATGAAAAAAAGACATAAATATTATATAATATTGTTTTCCTACACATTGCGATAACATTTAAAGCTGCAAGCAGCAATCAAAGGGCTCTCATGACTGGCAATATCGTTCATCAGCAGCCAATTTGTTGCAGTTATGATCAATCTCAATTTAAGAGATGAATTAAGGCGAGAATTATTCAAATGACTGAAAAATACAAAAATTAAGTTATGAATCTCAACATGCATCATGAGGTCAAGGGGGCCCTATTACTTACTACTGTTAAATGTTGTATTTCCTTTGGCCACCTGGGGGTGCTATAACTGAAAGTGTATTTTGTTGATGTTTGTTAAGGAAATCAGACTTTGAAGTCAAAAAAGTTTCAGAATTAAACATGGCATATGCCTTAAGATAAGACAGAGTTTAGAGATGAACGGATGTAATTTGAGATGAACGGAGTTTGTTAAAATACTGCAAACAAGGCCCTTTTTAGAAGTTTTTCCCAAAACTTCCTGTCAAGTTTGAAATTGCACTCTATATCCCTTGGTACATTACAAATGTGTGCTAAATTTATTCACAGACAACAAACTGTTAGTGCACCATTAGCTGAAATGTATTAGGTGGAGTCATTTTTCAACACACTTTTCAAACCCCGATTGAATTTTCACCAGTTGTGACTTTTCAAAAACATTTAGACTCTCAAAATTCAATAAAAGCTGCAAAACAATAATACTCTGATGAGGTCCTACCATCTTTGGTGCCATGTACAACTGGCTTCTATAGTTTACACCTGATAAATTTGATTATTGTCATACAAAACACCTAATGAACATTTCTAATCTCAATCATACATGGAAAAGATCCAATAGGAAATGAAGCAAGGACTCTTATCAGGTGACTGTTGTTCCTGGTAGGATTTCTAAACACCAACTATCGAAGATGTTGCGGGCTATCATTGGATGGAGATTAGCCAGTTACTTTTAACAAGCTACATTTGCAAAGCCGGTTTGTTCACCAAGGTTTCTGGGCTCAAAATAATGGTTCTTGATGTTCTCTATAAATATTGATTACCTTACCTTCACATAAACTTCTATAACCTCTGTTAAAATGACTCTGAGAGCAGAGGAAACCGTGCATACAAGTGAAAAAAAACAATCACAGAAGAAAATCCTTCTCAATAACATGTCCAAAAATACTTTCATTTGAACTCTAAAATGACCTAATGACAAAATACTGGAGAATTGAAAATAAAACAGTTAAGAATGAATATTTCAAAAGGTTCATGATGCATGTGTTTGAGAGAATGAACAAGAAGAAAAAAAACATGAACCAAGTTCTCTCTTTGAATGATATGTTCAATGCAGTTTTCTGTGAATAAGTAGAGATCCCTGTCAATCAAAGTCACTTCAGTTGCCAACTGGCCTCGGTTTGCCTCCCATGGCATCATCACACTGTCTCCTCCCTGAACCTGATGAGAGATGAAAATGGAGATCAAAACAAAAGAGGGCATGAAATACAACCTCCCTCTCCATCTCAGTCTCTCTCCTTTTCTCCAACTTTCTCTCACTCGTGACCTACTTCTTTCACTCCAGTTTATGAGGCGTATGCCAATCTGCCTGTTTTAACGCCAGCTGCAGGAAAGCCAGGATAAGTCTTTTTATTTGTTTCTCTGTCTGTCCTAATGGGTATTAACATGCTGTTTTGCCATTTAGACTTATGCCCTGATGGTGCAGCCTTAAAAATATACAACAGACATATGGAGAAGCCAAAACCCAAATGAATAACCAACACAAAATGATAATTTAGAACTAGAAGATATTTTTTCTAAGATGGAAATGACAATAAAAAGAAAACATGCATTTTTGTACATCAGATCCCAATTGTTCCTCACATATTGACCAGAAGTAGCTGCAGTATATGAGTTAATACACAGAAAACACCTCATTTTTAAGCAAATGTATCACACAAACCACAATACAGTTAATAGATCAAGAATGATTCAAATAATGACCACAATATCAGGCAGCAGCACATTGCTACGTCTTTATTACAAATATAATCTATAAAAAAGCTTCCAAACCCTGTTGTTTGAGCTGGTGAATGTCATATCAATGGAGCGGATATCATACAAAGACAATGCTTGCAATGTGAGGTTTCCATAAAGCAGGTTTAGAATGTGCATACTGCCATCTCTTAATAGCCCAGCCATTGTATTGTATTCCGAATGTGACTTTTGCTGAATCCAGCACTGAAATACAAAAGAACAGATCCATTCCAGGTTTTTTCACAATGTTATCTTATTCTCACACGACCTTATGCACATCGGCTTCCAGCAATTGCCCCATTCAGCCCTACAAGAATGTAGAGATCTCTCTCGTTAAATATTTAGAAATGTTCAATGAGGCATTGTTAATTCTCTGTAATTGGACCAGGAGGTTGTCATTAAGGATGTGAGAACATCGTAGTGCTGATAGGAGAAAATTGGATTCACTTTAGGCTTGCGAAACCCCACAGTGGAGAAAGAGAAAAGGAAACATTGCAATAGTCACTATTTTCACCAGATTTAAAAAAAAAACAAATGTGGTAAAACAGCTTTAACCTAAAGAATTTTATTTTGTTTTTGATATATTATGGCCACTATACATGTGTTTATACACACAAAAAGCTATTGTTCTCGTAATAACCCGTTTTAAATCCTAATAGCACATCTAGGCTTCTAGGTCACAGGTAAACCCATGAGATCAGGAGTAGAGCATGAAAATTCAAATCAGCGCAAGTGAGATTTCAACTGGAGCTGACTTCAACAACAAATGCACCACTGTGCCTCACAAAACACATTGAATGGACTGGGAACAAAATGTCACTTATGAAAGTGGAACTTTTAAACAATAAACTGCTATTTACTAATTGTAGGCTGTTGTTTAATTTGGTGTGGTTGTATTTTTATCCAAATAACACTTCTCACACAGCAGATCATGTTTGAGTTGGGTTAAAGTGAGTTAAGATTGTATGTTCCACATGTATTTATCTAAAAGAAAAATGGGTCCCGTTTGAAAACCTCACTTAGATGAATACTTGTGTCATTATTTTTGTGGTTCATTTGAATTAAATTTTTGATCATTTTTTAACGTTGCCATGCGTGCTGGGTGAATAAACTCAAAGCATTTCAATAAGCAGTAAACCAATGAGGCCATTTTTATTTTTGTCTGTGAAAACAAAAGACTGATATCTAGTGAGAAGATTAAAAAAGAAAAACAAAACGTTTCCATGTTCCTAAAGTTATGGAAATTTCATTAGTTTCTATAATTTTGGACTTTAAATTTTAAACAAGTAACAAAATAATTTCAATAAGCAACAAAATGAAAGTAAGGCAATATAGATTTTTTAGAAAATCTTAATTAAAAGGATCAAACCAAGTAAAAAATGTAGTTTTACACTTTTATGTGTCAGACTTTACGCTTTTGCTGTCATTACAGTTGAAATTTAGAGCAGGAGGAGTCATATTTGCAGGGTGACACTGACAAGGTTACCAGTTAAAAGTTACCAGGATTGGCCACTTCTGTGAGAAAGAAAACTGACCAAATTATTGTAGGTTATTTATTATTTTTTTTATTATTAATAGTTGTTCATTTTATTTAAATTATTTAAATAAATTGGCAAAGGTAAATATTACAGTTATGTTACAGCTAACAGCATTATTCAGCTAAATTGAAAGAAATCAATGATGTCAACCCATATGAAATGCTAAATACATGAAAGGACAAGAGACCCAAAAGAACCACCACCACTTATATATCGTGATATCACTAATTACGTTGTTTTTGGAATAAGTGAAAACACATTACGGTAGTTCAAAAGCTTCAAATCAACTACTGACCCACAAACTGTGAGAGGTCATGTCATCCTTGGCCAGATAATTTTAACGGTATGGTTTATGCTATTGCCAAATATAAATATGTGCAGTGGTACAAGTAAAGGAATTTTGTTTAATAAAGAATACTTACATTTATCGTACAAGATAAAAAACAAAGCCAAGTGCAACTCCTATTGGAAACTTAGATTACAAACAAAATGGCCGCTGTGCATGATCTAAATTAGATCCGACGAAATCTCACGCTTGCTATTCATCAAAAAGATGAAAGGCATGCTTGCTATTTTTTACAAATCTATTGAAAGACAATGCTGCAACTTGCAAGACACACATTTCATTGTCTAGCATGTAGCATGTGCTTTAGCGTTTGAATCATTTTGCACTTTATCCAGAATATTATTTGCAAAACAATGAAATATACTATACATACTATACATCTGAAATATACTATTTTATTTAAATCCCACTGCCATGACTTTTTCATGCACGGTTGGATGAACTGATGAATTTATGGATGAAGGAGTACACATCTTTCCATCATTCCGGTCTGATGAAAATTATGATGCATCACAGTATACACAGAAGTGAGAAATTCTCATATGACATCAATTTAACCAGTGATTAGTTGCAGTGAAATGTTACTCTAGGCCTGAGGTGGAAATAAATAAATGCATGGCCACATTTCATGGTTTGCTCTCTCTGAGACGCGTGCATATTCCTGTTGCTTTTACAGCTAGCTTTTGCATACATTTTAAATAAGGGCCATGCTTTGTAACCCAGTTTTAGTTACATATGGATGATTTTTATAGAACAAGTTAATGAAAAATGCAAAGAAACAGCATTGAGATGGAAAGAGAATGACAAGGGATGGAGGATGTTACGGTTGACGTTCCAGTAAGTGTTTTATAATGTGTGTGTGTGTGTGTGTGTGCGTGTGTGTGTGTGTGTATATATATATATATAAAGCATCTCCTATTTATGGAGAAACCAAGTGTTTTTTTTGTTTTGTTAAATGTGCAATAATACACTTTTTATTCATATAATTAAGTAGTTTTTTAGTTAAATGCTTTTAACAGAGTAAACAAATAAAAAATGCAGTTAAAGAAATGTTAATGCTTGAGGATTTGGAAATATGTATGTTTGTGGAAGCAGCTGAGGATCACAATACAAATTTTGTTCACATTTTTTTTTGTTTTACCCACAAAAGGGGTCTACTTTGCACCTTTTTTTTTTTAAAGATAAAATGTATGATAAAATGTCAATCAGAGAATACCACTGCCTTTTAACCAACGTAAGCTGGGATGCTTCTAAGATACATTTGTAAATGTATCTAAAATAAATAGATAGTATAGGGATTGTATGGTTATTCACAGTGGACTCATCTGAGTTTCATTTATAATATTATTTATTTATTTAATTTATTTAATAATGTGATATTGCAAAATGTAAAAAAAAAAGTATTGCTATTATCAAAAGAAGCTTAGTCAGGTTATGCTAATAAACTTTTACCAAACCATTTCCCCAAAACCAACTCTCACCAAAAGCCCATTTAGTTTTTTCTGTAAATTGAAGCTGATGTACTTATTGTAGCTGTCAGTATGCCGAGAAGCCTCATATTAATAATTAACTCTAGTTATTTTCATGCCATTCAGTGTGTGATGATATCTGAAACGTACACTATTAAAGAATTTATAAAGGTAAGGTTTCAACACTTTGGAAGTTGGATGTCCAAAACAAAAATTGATATTGTTTATATGGTCAGCAGGGTTGGGCCAGGAACCCAGGCTGCACATGTGTTATCAGTCAATGACTGGCATTATAGATGCTATGCAATCACTGATCACATTGCTGCAGTTCCATCCAAAACGTAACATAACATTAGCTGGGATTTTATTATTAAAAAAAGGTTGTGTTTTACAAAAAAGTTGAACGTTTTCTATTTGTAACATTCACGGCTTAGCCTAGGTTTAAAATGGACATGTTCAAAGTATTTAGGAATCATAATTATTACATTCTTTTGGAGAATAAAATTGTATGGATGAAAAAAATGTCAGAAATCTAAACACACTTGTATCGTACGCGTGGACCCCATTAGACCTGAACACACACGTCCTCACAGGCGTAGAGTTTCAGGATGATTCTCTCTCTAAATCCCTCTCTCAAAAGATAAGCTCCTGCCTCATCCATTCCCCACACTCTCTCTATCCCTCACCTCCAGCATAGAGAGATGTATACTAGCAGATAAATGAGAATTCAGGACCGGGGGGTGGTTTCTCAGTCTCTGGCGTCTCCTGCTCTGTTTTCTGTGCTACTTCTGTTAAAACCAGCTGCTTGGAAAAAGAGGCGCTGAGTTCTTGCCTTTCTCAAGAAGAGAATGATCCTGAAGAGAATATGATGGGAGAATGATGAAGGAAATAAAGGGTTTTTGGAGTTCAATGAAAGCAATAGCAACTGGCATTACTGGCCCTTCACAACCTTTTGCAGCTGACTACAGAGGCTTTTTTTCTTACAGATCGCTCTGGCTTTTTTTTTTTTTTTTTGCTTTTTTAATTTAAAAGATAGCACATTTGTTTTTGTGACAAACAGTAAAAAGGTAAAAATGTATCTCCGTCGTTATGCACAGTTCTACATTTATTTTGTATTAACATTTCTGTATTCAACAGAAATCTCCAAATGGATTAGAATGAACACAATTGATCAGTCATAGCTTTCACTGGGATCTTGCTCTGTTTATTAAAACAAACCTGATTCAAATTCTTTTACCTTTGTTGATCTATATTATGTACTCAACAACATTGATTCAGAATAAATCATTTGCTTTATCTGTTAGCACATATGCAAATACTTGAGCAAAGAGGAAAAACATCCATGTTAGATTGCTGCATTAACCGCCCCTGAAGAAGAAAGTCTTGGATTTCCAACTGCAAGCCAAAGTTCTTCTAGAAAGTTTATTTTGTGGTGAATTGATTTCTATAAAAACTTAAAGGGATATAAAACAAAGAATATAGAAAACTATTAGCCCAATTGACTTTCACTGTGTTTCCACTATGCAAAACTGAACCATCTTTTTTGTGTTTAGATCAAGAAATAAACTGGCATGAAACAAACTGAATATTAGATTCTTTAAAACCATAAAATACTTTGATCTCAATCTTTTTTTTATTATCATTTCAGAAACAAAGGATGCTCAAGTCATGGCATGAAGCTGAATATTCGCTTTGAAGTGAAATTTGTGTGATTGAGCCAAATTGCATTGAATCTAAAAATACTTTTATACATGCAGGCAAAGCAAACAGCGCCATCAAACTTGAAGCAGTTTTTGAATCCTAAAATAGAAAAAGAGGTTAATTTCAAAGAACTGATCCATCTTTCTTACAGCTTTCCTCCTCTCCATATTTCAATGCCTCGAGTCATCGGCAGCCTGAAGCTCAATATAAGAGGTTGGAGTCATTTATCAACACTTCTCCAGACAGATGATCAAAGTGAGAAAGGAGTGGTGAGCAAAAGTGAACTTTTCTGCATTCCTGACAATTTCACATAGCTATGTATCTGCACAAAAAAAATGCAACAAAAAATGCTGAAAAGCTTTTAAAATGAACTCACTCAGGAGAAAGGGAGACACATGGCTGCTGAAAAAAGGGGAAGACACTGAAGGACAAAATGGAAGGTCAAAAAATAGGCGTGGGGAAAATGGATGAACACAGGGAAAAGATTAGGAGGAGGGGAGAAGAGGAACATGAATTGCTAATGAATGAGACAGATATCACACTCATCTACATGGAGATGTGTGGTTGATAGAAAAATTGCAGTAGATAAATCATGCGTCCGATGATATTCCAGTATATTTATCTTTACCGAGGCCTAAAAGAAAGTGAACTGCTAGCCCTGCACAAAGTATCCAGAAAAGCCTATTTACTCTTTTTGTTTTTCACAAGACAAGATCACATATTTTCTTTCATATCTTTAAAAATCATAGAATGTGGGGAAATTTTAATCTACCAAACACTGAGCTCCACCCTCACAGTTACTTTTATTGACCCAAATATAGCAACTGGTTTCAGTCCAAATGGCAAAAGTGTCATCAAATAGTCATGCGCTCCCAATACAAGCAGTATAAGATCGGAAACCTTCATTCATTCATTTTCCAACCCGTTTATTCCCGTTTTGGGGTCACGGGGGTAAAACAAGATAGCTTGTTTTAGCAACTAAAATAAATTGGAAAAATGCCACAGTCAAAATTCACACAAGCCTTGTTGTTTTTAATGTAAAAAGTTGTCTAGTCAAACCATAAACTGTCTAAGAACGTAGTGTCTGTGATATTAATCATAGGTTTCTGAAAAGGGATTGTGGGCTTTCCTTTTGTTTTTACCTTGTTTTTGCTTTTTAATGGGGATTTATGAATTTTGATTTTTGTTATAAAACATTAAAACGTTCATTCTTAATTTTTGCAGTAAAAAAATACTCGTAATTTCATTTTTTTGGTACAATTTCAGCTTTGTTGTGGAATTATCTTGTAATATAATGAAAAGATATTAGTAAAAAAAAAAGAAACCTGGGTTGTACTGAGAAAGCAGCAACAACCTGACAACAGTCTACAACATTGGTTTATAGAGATTTTCATTGATTGATTTTGTATTAGATTAGCATATTTGTTGTATTTTTATGATTTAATTTTAATGTTAATTATTGAATATCTTGACTATGTGGCATTATAGTGCCACAGTCATTGCTGCTTGTAATCCCTAATAGCATCACAAGTGACACTGGGAGGTTGCCCATCATTGGACCAACTTTCAAAGCAGACAAGCTCTGTCCTGTTTCGGAAAACTCAAAAGCCAAGTGTTTTAGGATACCTAGCATCTTTATTAAAAGTATCATTTTTAAAAAGCCAAAGCTCTCCTCTTTCTTCAAATTAGGTATACTGAGATTATATAGTGTTGTTTCTACATTAGCAACAAAAACACAAGGGAATATATATTTTGTTTTGATGTAACCCTTACTTATACTAACATCTTTCAATGACCCACAAGAGAAATACCCAAATGCAGCAAAGAATAAATAAGTACTCTCTGAAAATGCTGTTAATGCACATGTGCACATGTGATGATATGAGGGTAAGTAGCATGCCATGGAACACGTGATCCCTGCTTTGATCTCTATCCTGTTCTCTGCTAGGCACATTTATGTTGAATATTCATATACACACACACCACCTCTTTTATCCTCTCAGTCATTCTTCTGTCTCTCTCAGACACACACGCAGTCATCCAGCCCAATGAGTACAATAAGCCCAGGTGCTTGCGTGTTAATGGATGTTCTGCTCATTATTCATGTTCCAGGCCTGCGCACCATTAGCACTGTGAGTGGGACAGAGGCTTGAGAGGGATTCAAACAGCCTTCTGCTCTTTTATTGACTGCTTTACTGAGCAAACACTCATTTAACCGTGAGAATAACAGAATGCAAAGATAGACAAGCCACAGTCTGGACATTTAGAAAAATATGACTGAATGAAATTGGAGCTCCTATCCCACAGTGGCATCAGAATGATAAAAAAGAGTATGTATAACCAATTACTGTACTTTATAGATATTTAACCAAATATTTATAGGTTTTAACCAGTATCTTATGCAAATTTCATGTTGATGCTTATGTAAAGCTTACAAAACATTCCTTTTTTAATATGCATGTACATAAATTAGTCAAAGAATTTATTTTAAACTGCATATTTTTGCACAAGTCTACATTATCAGACAGCATATGGATGGTAATGTACGCTTTAAATATTTTCTTTAGTTACATGTTTGGGATGGAGTTTTACAAAAAAGCCAGAGTAGTTATATACAGTATAATAATGAACAACAATATATTGACAGGCTCTAAGGTGGACCAAAGGTCCCAAATAACTCTTCCTCAAGATATTTTATTAGCAAGACTACAATAGAAGCACATCTCTTTTAGGAATAAGTCATCAGGCTTAAGCTCAATAACAGGAACCTGGAAGAAACAACTTCTGTACAAGCTATAAAAGCATAGAGAAAAATATGTCTGACAGAGGATAATCTTGAGAAGGACCCTGATTATGAGGCATCCTCCTCAGATGAGAATGAGACCCTCCTTTCCACCATATATTGTGGTCCCGCTCCCTACTTGAATGACAGGGTTGACTTAGTGCTGCTAATGTCATCAAAATGGCTCCAAAAACCAACACATATGCCGTCAGTCAGGTTAATTACTGATTTGGTTTCTTCATTTTGACAGGAGTGCATAAATAGTTTTCTTTTTTTTCCCCCAAATATTCAAACTTTATAAATAAAAAATATATTTAGAATATATATAGTTTGAAGTTTTATGTGAAACAAGAGTTTTCATGCAGATTTGTAAATTTGTCTGTAGTAATCCGACATGTAATCTGAATAAAGGGCAGGGAGTGGGTGTGGGGGTTGTTAAGTAGTCAACAAAGACATCAATTACCTGATGGTAACCTTTTACTCCCCAAAAAATATTCTGTTTGCTGGGGTCATATGTTTTTGTTGATTTTAGGGTAAAAGGGGGGATATGGTGAGGAAAGGTAGGGAAAATAAAAGGTCACATTTTCAAATTTGGCAAAGAATCTTAACTTAGAAGGCTTAAAATTTACTTTACTGTCACTCAATTGCAGAACAGCATGGTAAAAAGTAATCTGTACAAGAGTGTAATAAATCAGACATCTAGTACTGGGTTCAACGCCAATCAATTTAAGACAGAAATGTTCTTCTGCGCACAATAACAACCGTCCCCAATGATATGTGTTGCTAGGCTACACAACTAACTAGGTTACTTCATGACCAGCAGGGATTATTTTCATAATGATTTTCACATTGGTTTTCAGCAGATAACAGGGGAGAAATAAGATGAATGGCTTTTGTAATGTAACGAGGGGAATGTTTCTGAAAGTCATTCATTCTGAAAGTTTGGTGAAATTACCACAGCATGAGACAGATGTTCACACAATGCTAGAGTTAACACATGCGTGTGCTGGATCAGAGTTTTCTGATGTAGTTATATTACAAGTTTTGTGGGTGTAAATGGCATGTGTGGGTGCCAATCACCCCCTATTTCTTTTCGTCTGTCTAAACCAAATCAAAACTGAGAAGCAAAAGCTTGTTCTCAAAGACTTCCAAAACTTTTTGACTTCCATAGAAATAAATAAAACCAAAAAGAAAATAGAACAATGCTAGTTTTAAAAATTGTCTTTCTTTTAAAAAGGTATCAATTAAAGAAGTTGAATGACCATGCAAACATTAGATGAGCCAATAAGGTTTATCGATATAAATACAAACAGGAGCCGAGCTTTACTCATGAAACATGCATCTGATTTCAAGGTTTGATCGATATATTGAGTTCTCGAAGAAGATGCATTGACAAACCAACTTGCACCGAGAATGCAAAGCTCAGTCTGTGTGGAATATATTGCTGTTGTTTTAATGATCCATTAATTTCTCTAATAACTCTGAGAAAAAAAATATATGTTCTGAAAAGTAAAGCTTGTTAGAAATGTTAATACATATTCCCATTATTTGCCATTTTCTCTTGTGGTGGGCAAAGCTGTTTGGACTCACTTCATCAAGACACTGGACTCCGTGGACTCAATCCATTGGATAAAATGAAGACTGGTGATGTACAGTAAATATTGGTGAAATTAACAGATATTGACAGAAAACTTTCAGCTTTCCCACATCTCTTCAAAATGGCCTTGGCAAGGCCGATGCAGAAGTCAAAACAACTCCCCAGTGAGTACAGGACAACGACAAGCTTATTTCTTCTCAAGGACAATTGCTTTTTAAACCTTCTATGTCTGTTGTTTACATGTGGAATTACAGCCCCATGTTATGAAATTTTTTTATGCTTGCCTTACCATTGTACACATATTTTCCAGTTTCCAAAATGTTACCCCTCAACAATGACCGCTCTTTCTTCTTTACTGTTTTTTATGGCTAGAGTGGTCCCAATACTCTGCATGTAACAGTGTATGTGACAAATAAAGGATTGACTGAATTGTGTTTGATTACAAGTTATTTTGCAAATATTTACGTAAAATATTATTTTACCTCAGAAGGTTTTAGGTTATGATAACAAACACCTTTGAGCATGGTGTAATTATGGCCTTTTTCCTCCCTCAAAACAAGAACAATGTGTGATACTACAGTAAATGTAAATCAGATGTGGTTCGGAGTTGAAAGAACACGTAAACAAAGAAGGGATCTTCAATGAAATAAGCATCAACCTGGTCTGCTTATAAGTATTAACCTGAGGCAGTACATCAACTGATGATCTATCAAAATTAACAGTTTAAAATAATATTTTAGGGTTAATGTTGTGCAACTAAAGGAACATAATGGAACCGGATTCTATTCTTAAAACTCCTTTTCCCAATAATACTTATAATAATAATACTCTCAATTCCCTAATTTCTTTGGAACTGCTTGTTTCTCACTCTAGACATATGGTAGTGAGCTCTGTGATGAAAACCAATGGCCGAGGAGATGTACTCTAATTCAAGCTCTGTCTGTTCAGTTTATCTGCCCGAATAAATCTCTAGCCTTTTCCCACACATTTTATCTGGACCAATATCCTTGGTCTTCAGTGACCAAGTACAGCGAGCGATGCTGGTGATAAGTGTGAAAAATGATGATCTATTAAGGTGTGCAGGTTGTCTTCAGTGTGTGCAGCTTTCTTAAAGGTGTGTTAACACTTATTGCACAGCCCTCTTGGTCTGAAGAAGAAAGAAAAATGTTTGCTGGGGAACGATTCAATCACACACTTTCCATTTGATATTGTGCGTTTTCAATGAATTCCATAAAATAAATAAATGATTAAATAATCAATAAACAAATATGGTTTAAAAAAAAGTTTACAGTTGCGTTTTTTTTAATAAATCAACACCCAATCAGCGTCCATTTTTCAAAAACTTTTAAAAAGCCCCCTCTACTGTATTAAGCATATGACATTGTTCATGCATGCCCACCCTCTCTCACATAACATTGTAACAGAAATAGGTCGCTGCAGCTCTGCGCCACTCAAAGTTTTTTTTTTTTTTTTTTTTTGCATAATAGCTCGGCATGATCCATTTTTCCTCTCTTGTCCTTTTTCCCTACAATTTCTGGTATAATTTCACCTCCCCTGGTGCACGCACACACACTCACACTGTGAAGGAGGGAGAAAACATGTGATAATCTCCCTTAAGTGACTGGCTGCCCCATGTGAACTCTTTCCTCTCAAGTTTCGAATGAAAGATTACAACATTATGCTCTGGAGTCAAAAGGATCGATTCTCTCATGAATAAATAAACAAAACGGCTTCATCTGGGTATTTTGGGAGGGCTTGGGTACCATCTGCATCACACTGATGAAGCATTTCAAGGCGCAGTGGGTATACATAGGTTAGAAATATAAATGGAGGACACCAGATCTCACTTTTGACACAATCAAACCAACAATATATTGCAATATATATTGTTAAATAAAGACATTGTCCAATTAAAAACATATTTAGAGACATGTATCATGAACTCAACAAATATATCAGACAAGGTATAACACGGACATTCTCATCATTAATTCATCTTTTATATACCGTTAT
>SRMA01001875.1:0-11664 GCA_007224835.1 Danionella cerebrum | reverse complement strand
GTTCAGTGTCATCTGTTGTCTTTAAACGCTTGGAAATGAGAAACTGATTCCACACAGAAGAAAAGTGTTAAAACAGGACAGTAAAAGCTAGAGCATCAAGCCCACTGTTCTTATTGGCAAGTTAGTCATCTTAGAGACTGTATAGCTGCATTAGATCTTGTTTGTTTTAGTAATAAAGTACAATTTTAATCAGTTCTTTTTTTTTGACTCTGGGGACTTTTTTAGCACATGTTACATCTTAACTTGAAAAGTTTAACGACAAACAGTAAAAGCATGCACATCATGTTCTTTAAGTCTTGATGTGATGTTTGGCAATCTTAAAAGGACTATAATCTTCCTAGAACTCATGCACTGCAGTATGGAAGTTCAGGGCCATCTGTTGTCTTTAAACGCTTGGAAATGAGAAACTGATTCCACACAGAAGAAAAGTGTTAAAACAGGACAGTAAAGCTAGAGCATCAAGCTTACTGTTCTTATTGGCAAGTTAGTCATCTTAGAGACTGTATAGCTGCATTAGATCTTGTTTAATTTAGTAATAAAAGTACAATTTTAATCAGTTCTTTCTTTTTGACTCTGGGGACTTTTTTAGCACGTGTTTTATCTTAACTTGAAAAGTTTAACGACAGAACAGTGAAAGCATGCACATCATGTTCTTTAAGTCTTGATGTGATGTTTGGCAATCTTAAAAGGACTATAATCTTCCTAGAACTCAATGCACTGCAGTATGGAAGTTCAGTGTCATCTGTTGTCTTTAAACGCTTGGAAATGAGAAACTGATTCCACACAGAAGAAAAGTGTTAAAACAGGACAGTAAAAGTAGAGCATCAAGCTTACTTTTCTTATTGGCAAGTTAGTCATCTTAGAGAGTGTATAGCTGCATTTAGATCTTGTTTGTTTTAGTAATAAAGTACAATTTTAATCATTTCTTTCTTTTTGACTCTGGGGACTTTTTTAGCACATGTTACATCTTAACTTGAAAAGTTTAACAACAGAACAGTAAAAGCGTGCACATCATGTTCATTAAGTCTTGATGTGATGATTGGCAATCTTAAAAGGACTATAATCTTCCTAGAACTCATGCACTGCAGTATGGAAGTTCAGTGTCATCTGTTGTCTTTTAAACGCTTGGAAATGAGAAACTGATTCCACACAGAAGAAAAGTGTTAAAACAGGACAGTAAACGCCAGAGCATCAAGCTTACTGTTCTTATTGGCAAGTTAGTCATCTTAGAGACTGTATAGCTGCATTAAATCTTGTTTGTTTTAGTAATAAAGTACAATTTTAATCAGTTCTTTCTTTTGGACTCTGGGGACTTTTAGCACATGTTACATCTTAACTTGAAAAGTTTAACGACAGAACAGTAAAAGCATGCACATCATGTTCATTAAATCTTGATGTGATGTTTGGCAATCTTAAAAGGATTATAATCTTCCTAGAACTCATGCACTGCAGTATGGAAGTTCAGTGTCATCTGTTGTCTTTAAACGCTTGGAAATGAGAAACTGATTCCACACAGAAGAAAAGTGTTAAAACAGGACAGTAAAAGCTAGAGCATCAAGCTCACTGTTCTTATTGGCAAGTTAGTCATCTTAGAGACTGTATAGCTGCATTAGATCTTGTTTGTTTTAGTAATAAAGTACAATTTTAATCAGTTCTTTCTTTTTGACTCTGGGGACTTTTTTAGCATGTGTTCTATCTTAACTTGAAAAGTTTAACGACAGAACAGTAAAAGCATGCACATCATGTTCTTTAAGTCTTGATGTGATGTTTGGCAATCTTATAAGGTCTATAATCTTCCTAGAACTCATGCACTGCAGTATGGAAGTTCAGTGTCATCTGTTGTCTTTAAACGCTTGGAAATGAGAAACTGATTCCACACAAAGACAAGTGTTAAAACAGGACAGTAAAAGCTAGAGCATCAAGCTTACTGTTCTTATTGGCAAGTTAGTCATCTTAGAGACTGTATAGCTGCATTAGATCTTGTTTGTATTAGTAATAAAGTACAATTTTAATCAGTTCTTTCTTTTTGACTCTGGGGACTTTTTTTAGCACGTGTTTTATCTTAATTTGAAAAGTTTAACGACAGAACAGTAAAAGCATGCACATCATGTTCTTTAAGTCTTGATGTGATGTTTGGCAATCTTAAAAGGATTGTAATCTTCCTAGAACTCATGCACTGCAGTATGGAAGTTCAGTGTCATCTGTTGTCTTTAAACGCTTGGAAACGAGAAACTGATTCCACACAGAAGAAAAGTGTTAAAACAGGACAGTAAAAGCTAGAGAATCAAGCTTACTGTTCTTATTGGCAAGTTAGTCATCTTAGAGAGTGTATAGCTGCATTAGGTCTGGTTTGTTTTAGTAATAAAGTACAATTTTAATCATTTCTTTCTTTTTGACTCTGGGGACTTTTTTAGCATGCGTTTTATCTTAACTTGAAAAGTTTAACGACAGAACAGTAAAAGCATGCACATCATGTTCTTTAAGTCTTGATGTGATGTTTGGCAATCTTAAAAGGACTATAATCTTCCTAGAACTCATGCACTGCAGTATGGAAGTTCAGTGTCATCTGTTGTCTTTAAACGCTTGGAAATGAGAAACTGATTCCACACAGAAGAAAAGTGTTAAAACAGGACAGTAAAAGCTAGAGCATCAAGCTTACTGTTCTTATTGGCAAGTTAGTCATCTTAGAGACTGTATAGCTGCATTAGATCTTGTTTGTTGTAGTAATAAAGTACAATTTTAATCAGTTCTTTCTTTTTGACTCTGGGGACTTTTTTTTTATATTTTACATCTTAACTTGAAAAGTTTAACGACAGAACAGTAAAAGCATGCACATCATGTTCTTTAAGTCTTGATGTGATGTTTGGCAATCTTAAAAGGATTATAATCTTCCTAGAACTCATGCACTGCAGTATGGAAGTTCAGTGTCATCTATTGTCTTTAAACGCTTGGAAATGAGAAACTGATTCCACACAGAAGAAAAGTGTTAAAACAGGACAGTAAAAGCTAGAGCATTAAGCTTACTGTTCTTATTGGCAAGATAGTCATCTTAGAGACTGTATAGCTGCATTAGATCTTGTTTGTTTTAGTAATAAAGTACAATTTTAATCAGTTCTTTCTTTTTGACTCTGTGGACTTTTTTAGCACATGTTACATCTTAACTTGAAAAGTTTAACGACAGAACAGTAAAAGCATGCACATCATGTTCTTTTAGTCTTGATGTGATGTTTGGCAATCTTAAAAGGACTATAATCTTCCTAGAACTCATGCACTGCAGTATGGAAGTTCAGTGTCATTTATTGTCTTTAAACGCTTGGAAATGAGAAACTGATTCCACACAGAAGAAAAGTGTTAAAACAGGACAGTAAAAGCTAGAGCATCAAGCTTACTGTTCTTATTGGCAAGTTAGTCATCTTAGAGACTGTATAGCTGCATTAGATCCTGTTTGTTTTAGTAATAAAGTACAATTTTAATCAGTTCTTTCTTTTTGACTCTGGGGACTCTTTTTAGCACATGTTACATCTTAACTTGAAAAGTTTAACGACAGAACAGTAAAAGCATGCACATCATGTTCATTAAGTCTTGATGTGATGTTTGGCAATCTTAAAAAGACTATAATCTTCCTAGAACTCATGCACTGCAGTTTGGAAGTTCAGTGTTATCTGTTGTCTTTAAACGCTTGGAAATGAGAAACTGATTCCACACAGAAGAAAAGTGCTAAAACAGGACAGTAAAAGCTAGAGCATCGAGCTTACTTTTCTTATTGGCAAGTTAGTCATCTTAGAGAGTGTATAGCTGCATTACATCTTGTTTGTTTTAGTAATAAAGTACAATTTTAATCATTTCTTTCTTTTTGACTCTGGGGACTTTTTAGCATGTGTTTTATCTTAACTTGAAAAGTTTAACGACAGAACAGTAAAAGCACGCACATCATGTTCTTTAAGTCTTGATGTGATGTTTGGCAATCTTAAAAGGACTAGAATCTTCCTAGAACTCATGCACTGCAGTATGGAAGTTCAGTGTCATCTGTTGTCTTTAAACGCTTGGAAATGAGAAACTGATTCCACACAGAAGAAAAGTGTTAAAACAGGACAGTAAAAGCTAGAGCATCAAGCTTACTGTTCTTATTGGCAAGTTAGTCGTCTTAGAGACTGTATAACTGCATTAGATCTTGTTTGTTTTAGTAATAAAGTACAATTTTTAATCAGTTCTTTTTTTTTGACTCTGGGGACTTTTTTAGCACATGTTACATCTTAACTTGAAAAGTTTAACGACAGAACAGTAAAGCATGCACATCATGTTCTTTAAGTCTTGATGTGATGTTTGGCAATCTTAAAAGGACTATAATCTTCCTAGAACTCATGCACTGCAGTATGGAAGTTCAGTGTCATCTATTGTCTTTAAACGCTTTGGAAATGAGAAACTGATTCCACACAGAAGAAAAGTGTTAAAACAGGACAGTAAAAGCTAGAACTTCAAGCTTACTGTTCTTATTAGCAAGTTAGTCATCTTAGAGAGTGTATAGCTGCATTAGATCTTGTTTGTTTTAGCAATAAAGTACAATTTTAATCATTTCTTTCTTTTTGACTCTGGGGACTTTTTTAGCATGTGTTTTATCTTAACTTGAAAAGTTTAACGACAGAACAGTAAAAGCATGCACATCATGTTCTTTAAGTCTTGATGTGATGTTTGGCAATCTTAAAGGGACTATAATCTTCCTAGAACTCATGCACTGCAGTATGGAAGTTCAGTGTCATCTGTTGTCTTTAAACGCTTTGAAATGAGAAACTGATTCCACACAGAAGAAAAGTGTTAAAACAGGACAGTAAAAGCTAGAGCATCAAGCTTACTGTTCTTATTGCAAGTTAGTCATCTTAGAGACTGTATAGCTGCATTAGATCTTGTTTATTTTAGTAATAAAGTACAATTTTAATCAGTTCTTTCTTTTTGACTCTGGGGACTTTTAGCACATGTTACATCTTAACTTGAAAAGTTTAACGACAGAACAGTAAAAGCATGCACATCATGTTCTTTAAGTCTTTAAGTGATGTTTGGCAATCTTAAAAGGACTATAATCTTCCTAGAACTCATGCACTGCAGTATGGAAGTTCAGTGTCATCTGTTGTCTTTAAACGCTTGAAAATGAGAAACTGATTCCACACAGAAGAAAAGTGTTAAAACAGGACAATAAAAGCTAGAGCATCATGCTACTGTTTTTATTGGCAAGTTAGTCATCTTAGAGAGTGTATAGCTGCATTAGATCTTGTTTGTTTTAGTAATAAAGTTCAATTTTAATCAGTTCTTTCTTTTTGACTCTGGGGACTTTTAGCACATGTTACATCTTAACTTGAAAAGTTTAACGACAGAACAGTAAAAGCATGCACATCATGTTCTTTAAGTCTTGAAGTGATGTTTGGCAATCTTAAAAGGACTATAATCTTCCTAGAACTCATGCACTGCAGTATGGAAGTTCAGTGTCATCTGTTGTCTTTAAACGCTGGAAATGAGAAACTTATTCCACACAGAAGAAAAGTGTTAAAACAGGACAATAAAAGCTAGAGCATCATGCTTACTGTTCTTATTGGCAAGTTAGTCATCTTAGAGAGTGTATAGCTGCATTAGATCTTGTTTGTTTTGGTAATAAAGTACAATTTTAATCATTTCTTTCTTTTTGACTCTGGGGACTTTTTTTAGCACATGTTACATCTTAACTTGAAAAGTTTAACGACAGAACAGTAAAAGCATGCACATCATGTTCATTAAATCTTGATGTGATGATTGGCAATCTTAAAAGGACTATAATCTTCATAGAACTCATGCACTGCAGTATGGAAGTTAGGTGTCATCTGTTGTCTTTAAACGCTTGGAAATGAGAAACTGATTCCACACAGAAGAAAAGTGTTAAACAGGACAGTAAAAGCTAGAGCATCAAGCTTACTGTTCTTATTGGCAAGTTAGTCATCTTAGAGACTGTATAGCTGCATTAGATCTTGTTTGTTTTAGTAATAACGCACAATTTTAATCAGTTCTTTCTTTTTGACTCTGGGGACTTTTTTAGCACATGTTACATCTTAACTTGAAAAGTTTAACGACAGAACAGTAAAGCATGCACATCATGTTCTTTAAGTCTTGATGTGATGTTTGGCAATCTTAAAAGGATTATAATCTTCCTAGAACTCATGCACTGCAGTATGGAAGTTCAGTGTCATCTGTTGTCTTTAAACGCTTGGAAATGAGAAACTGATTCCACACAGAAGAAAGTGTTAAAACAGGACAGTAAAAGCTAGAGCATCGAGCTTACTTTTCTTATTGGCAAGTTAGTCATCTTAGAGAGTGTATAGCTGCATTAGATTTTGTTTAATTTAGTAATAAAGTACAATTTTAATCAGTTCTTTTTTTTTGACTCTGGGGACTTTTTTTAGCACATGTTACATCTTAACTTGAAAAGTTTAACGACAAAACAGTAAAAGCATGCACATCATGTTCATTAAGTCTTGATGTGATGTTTGGCAATCTTAAAAGGACTATAATCTTCCTAGAACTCATGCACTGCAGTATGGAAGTTAAGGGTCATCTGTTGTCTTTAAACGCTTGGAAATGAGAAACTGATTCCACACGGAAGAAAAGTGTTAAAACAGGACAGTAAAAGCTAGAGCATCAAGCTTACTGTTCTTATTGGCAAGTTAGTCATCTTAGAGAGTGTATAACTACATTAGATCTTGTTTGTTTTAGTAATAAAGTACAATTTTAATCAGTTCTTTCTTTTTGACTCTGGGGACTTTTTTAGCACGTGTTTTATCTTAACTTGAAAGTTTAACGACAGAACAGTAAAAGCATGCACATCATGTTCTTTAAGTCTTGATGTGATGTTTGACAATCTTTAAAGGACTATAATCTTCCTAGAACTCATGCACTGCAGTATGGAAGTTCAGTGTCATCTGTTGTCTTTAAGCGCTTGAAAATGAGAAACTGATTCCACACAGAAGAAAAGTGTTAAAACAGGACAGTAAAAGCTAGAGCATCAAGCTTACTGTTCTTATTAACAAGTTAGTCATCTTAGAGACTGTATAGCTGCATTAGATCTTGTTTGTTTTAGTAATAAAGTACAATTTTAATCAGTTCTTTCTTTTTGACTCTGGGGACTTTTTTTTAGCACATGTTACATCTTAACTTGAAAAGTTTAACGACAGAACAGTAAAAGCATGCACATTATGTTATTTAAGTCTTGATGTGATGTTTGGCAATCTTAAAAGGACTATAATCTTCCTAGAACTCATACACTGCAGTATGGAAGTTCAGTGTCATCTGTTGTCTTTAAACGCTTGGAAATGAGAAACTGATTCACACAGAAGAAAAGTGTTAAAACAGGACAGTAAAAGCTAGAGCATCAAGCTTACTGTTCTTATTGGCAAGTTAGTCATCTTAGAGACTGTATAGCTGCATTAGATCTTGTTTGTTTTAGTAATAAAGTACAATTTTAATCAGTTCTTTCTTTTTGACTCTGGGGACTTTTTTAGCACATGTTACATCTTACCTTGAAAAGTTTAACGACAGAACAGTAAAAACATGCACATCATGTTCTTTAAGTCTTGATGTGATGTTTGGCAATCTTAAAAGGACTATAATCCTCCTAGAGCTCATGCACTGCAGTATGGAAGTTCAGTGTCATCTGTTGTCTTTAAACGCTTGGAAATGAGAAACTGATTCCACACAGACGAGAAGTGTTAAAACAGGACAGTAAAAGCTAGAGCATCAAGCTTACTGTACTTATTGGCAAGTTAGTCATCTTAGAGACTGTATAGCTGCATTAGATCTTGTTTGTTTTAGTAATAAAGTACAATTTTAATCATTTCTTTCTTATTGACTCTGGGGACTTTTTTTAGCATGTGTTTTATCTTAACTTGAAAAGTTTAACGACAGAACAGTGAAAGCATGCACATCATGTTCTTTAAGTCTTGATGTGATGTTTGGCAATCTTAAAAGGACTATAATCTTCCTAGAACTCATGCACTGCAGTATGGAAGTTCAGTGTCATCGGTTGTCTTTAAACCCTTGGAAATGAGAAACTGATTCCACACAGAAGAAAAGTGTTAAAACAGGACATTAAAAGCTAGAGCATCAAGCTTACTGTTCTTATTGGCAAGTTAGTCATCTTAGGGACTGTATGGCTGCATTAGATCTTGTTTGTTTTAGTAATAAAGTACAATTTTAATCAGTTCTTTCTTTTTGACTCTGGGAACTTTTTTAGCACATGTTACATCTTAACTTGAAAAGTTTAACGACAGAACAGTAAAAGCATGCACATCATGTTCTTAAAGTCTTGATGTGATGTTTAGCAATCTTAAAAGGACTATAATCTTCCTAGAACTCATGCACTGCAGTATGGAAGTTCAGTGTCATCTGTTGTCTTTAAACGCTTGGAAATGAGAAACTGATTCCACACAGAAGAAAAGTGTTAAAACAGGACAGTAAAAGCTAGAGCATCAAGCTTACTGTTCTTATTGGCAAGTTAGTCATCTTAGAGACTGTATAGCTGCATTAGATCTTGTTTGTTTTAGTAATAAAAGTACAATTTTAATCAGTTCTTTCTTTTTGACTCTGGGGACTTTTTTAGCACGTGTTTTATCTTAACTTGAAAAGTTTAACGACAGAACAGTAAAAGCATGCACATCATCTTCTTTAAGTCTTGAAGTGATGTTTGGCAATCTTAAAAGGACTATAATCTTCCTAGAATTCATGCACTGCAGTATGGAAGTTCAGTGTCATCTGTTGTCTTTAAACGCTTGGAAATGAGAAACTGATTCCACACAGAAGAAAAGTGTTAAAACAGGACGGTAAAAGCTAGAGCATCGAGCTTACTTTTCTTATTGGCAAGTTAGTCATCTTAGAGAGTGTATAGCTGCATTAGATCTTGTTTGTTCTAGTAATAGAGTACAATTTTAATCATTTCTTTCTTTTTGACTCTGGGGACTTTTTTAGCATGTGTTTTATCTTAACTTGAAAAGTTTAACGACAGAACAGTGAAAGCATAAACATCATGTTCTTTAAGTCTTGATGTGATGTTTGGCAATCTTAAAAGGACTATAATCTTCCTAGAACTCATGCACTGCAGTATGGAAGTTCAGTGTCATCTATTGTCTTTAAACCCTTGGAAATGAGAAACTGATTCCACACAGAAGAGAAGTGTTAAAACAGGACAGTAAAAGCTAGAGCATCAAGCTTACTTTTCTTATTGGCAAGTTAGTCATCTTAGAGAGTGTATAGCTGCATTAGATCTTGTTTGTTTTTGTAATAAAGTACAATTTTAATCAGTTCTTTCTTTTTGACTCTGGGGACTTTTTAGCACATGTTACATCTTAACTTGAAAAGTTTAACGACAGAACAGTAAAACCATGCACATCATGTTCTTTAAGTCTTGATGTGATGTTTGGCAATCTTAAAAGGATTATAATCTTCCTAGAACTCATGCACTGCAGTATGGAGATTCAGTGTCTTCTGTTGTCTTTAAACGCTTGGAAATGAGAAACTGATTCCACACAGAAGAAAAGTGTTAAAACAGGACAGTAAAAGCTAGAGCATCAAGCTCACTGTTCTTATTGGCAAATTAGTCATCTTAGAGACTGTATAGCTGCATTAGATCTTGTTTGTTTTAGTAATAAAGTACAATTTTAATCATTTCTTTCTTTTTTGACTCTGGGGACTTTTTTAGCACATGTTACATCTTAACTTGAAAAGTTTAACGACAGAACAGTAAAAGCATGCACATCATGTTCTTAAGTCTTGATGTGATGTTTGGCAATCTTAAAAGGACTATAATCTTCCTAGAACTCATGCACTGCAGTATGGAAGTTCAGTGTCATCTATTGTCTTTAAACCCTTGGAAATGAGAAACTGATTCCACACAGAAGAAAAGTGTTAAAACAGGACAGTAAAAGCTAGAGCATCAAACTTACTTTTCTTATTGGCAAGTTAGTCATCTTAGAGAGTGTATAGCTGCATTAGATCTTGTTTGTTTTAGTAATAAAGTACAATTTTAATCAGTTCTTTCTTTTTGACTCTGGGGACTTTTTTTGCTTATGTTACATCTTAACTTGAAAAGTTTAACGACAGAACAGTAAAAGCATGCACATCATGTTCATTAAGTCTTGATGTGATGATTGGCAATCTTAAAAGGACTATAATCTTCCTGAACTCATGCACTGCAGTATGGAAGTTCAGTGTCATCTATTGTCTTTAAACGCTTGGAAATGAGAAACTGATTCCACACAGAAGAAGAGTGTTAAAACAGGACAGTAAAAGCTAGAGCATCAAGCTTACTTTTCTTATTGGCAAGTTAGTCATCTTAGAGAGTGTATAGCTGCATTAGATCTTGTTTGTTTTAGTAATAAAGTACAATTTTAATCATTTCTTTCTTTTTGACTCTGGGGACTTTTTTAGCATGTGTTTTATCTTAACTTGAAAAGTTTAACGACAGAACAGTAAAAGCATGCACATCATGTTCTTTAAGTCTTGATGTGATGGTTGGCAATCTTAAAAGGATTATAATCTTCCTAGAACTCATGCACTGCAGTATGGAAGTTCAGTGTCATCTGTTGTCTATAAACGCTTGGAAATGAGAAACTGATTCCACACAGAAGAAAAGTGTTAAAACAGGACAGTAAAAGCTAGAGCATCAAGCTCACTGTTCTTATTGGCAAGATAGTCATCTTAGAGACTGTATAGCTTCATTAGATCTTGTTTGTTTTAGTAACAAAGTACAATTTTAATCAGTTCTTTCTTTTTGACTCTGGGGACTTTTTTAGCACGTGTTTTATCTTAACTTGAAAAGTTTAACGACAGAACAGTAAAAGCATGCACATCATGTTCTTTAAGTCTTGATGTGATGTTTGGCAATCTTAAAAGGACTATAATCTTCCCTAGAACTCATGCACTGCAGTATGGAAGTTCAGTGTCATCTATTGTCTTTAAACGCTTGGAAATGAGAAACTGATTCCACACAGAAGAAAAGTGTTAAAACAGGACAGTAAAAGCTAGAGCATCAAGCTTACTTTTCTTATTGGCAAGTTAGTCATCTTAGAGAGTGTATAGCTGCATTAGATCTTGTTTGTTTTAGTAATAAAGTACAATTTTAATCATTTCTTTCTTTTTGACTCTGGGGACTTTTTTAGCATGTGTTTTATCTTAACTCGAAAAGTTTAACGACAGAACAGTAAAAGCATGCACATCATGTTCTTTAAGTCTTGATGTGATGTTTGGCAATCTTAAAAGGATTATAATCTTCCTAGAACTCATGCACTGCAGTATGGAAGTTAAGTGTCATCTGTTGTCTTTAAACGCTTGGAAATGAGAAACTGATTCCCCACAGAAGAAAAGTGTTAAAACAGGACAGTAAAAGCTAGAGCATCAAGCTTACTGTTCTTATTAGCAAGTTAGTCATCTTAGAGAGTGTATAACTGCATTAGATCTTGTTTGTTTTAGTAATAAAGTACAATTTAATCAGTTCTTTCTTTTTGACTCTGGGGACTTTTTTAGCACATGTTACATCTTAACTTGAAAAGTTTAACGGCGGAACAGTAAAAGCATGCACATCATGTTCTTTAAGTCTTGATGTGATGTTTGGCAATCTTAAAAGGACTATAATCTTCCTAGAACTCATGCACTGCA
>SRMA01001873.1:0-15498 GCA_007224835.1 Danionella cerebrum | reverse complement strand
GATCATTGAATTTGTTCAATTCTAGGGCGTACCCCGCAATCTTCCCAAACGGCGCTGGAAACGTGCACCGGCACCATAAGCCTTTGACTCTGAAAAGGAAGATGGATTTGGGAAACGCGAGAGCTGCTTCCTGGGTACCGATTGATGCAAAGGGCCACCGCTTTGACACAGCGTATGAGCGGATTACGATTGAAGGATACTCTTCTCTGCAAAGACACAGATCGCGTTCATTAATTTTCACAACTAATACAGACAATGAACGAACGAGGTAGTAAACGGGTAAACATTTATGGGCAACACTTTAGTTTTCCCCTTAGTGCGACTGATTTCTTGTTAAATTGAAAAAAATATAAGAAATGTTCAAAACACTTCAAAATGATCACTTATACGACGGGCCCGAGAAAATCACAATATCCAATGTACGAATCATAGATGAAACACGTACAAAAAGTGAGCTAAGATTATTTTGGTTTCTTTATTTTTTTACATTTTTAACATTTTACCATAAACAATTTGTACATTTTACAAACGCATCGAACAAAACGTGTGCTGACACCAAATCTGCTCTCTTTCCGTTATTGGGCAGCCTGGCATCGCGTGCACTTTACCCGTATGTTGTTCTCTGAGTGAGTCTGGAGTGTGGCTTTCGGAGTGCGGTCGGCTCTCATAAACACACGAACATCTCTCGCTGACGTTAGCTGTGTGTTTCTGGCATTGTCCTGCTGACTGCGACGAGCAGAAGAAATCAACTCGTCAAAACGGACAACGCCACCGCTGGAATTTCACCAGGAGAATCTAAGGGAACAAGTAAAAGCAGACTCTGTTTAAAAGACAGCACATGTCAAAGGCAGAACACCAACGCAATTTATTGGCCTTCACGAATTCACACAGACACGTCATCGCAGTCGCGGCGTGGAGAGAACCCTGTGCTTTTACTGACTCTGTAAAGCATTTCTACTAGGGAGAGAGAGAGAGAGAGAGAGAGAGAGAGAGAGAGAAATCACTGTCACAGCCTTCGTTTCTGCTGCTTTCTGAAAAAGAAACCCGTACTTGGCTCATTAGCATCTGTAACCAGCAGGAGCCGCCCGCTAGCCTCGAACTAGTGACCTTTTGATGAAAAGCCACAGTGCTAGCTCTTGTGAAATGCGTCGACTGTAAAGAAGAGCCTTAGCACAGGCCCAAAGGGCCGCAGTCACGGACACATTTTGAATGTCAGTTTTGCTCTCAAAGCTAAATTTTGTCACTGTAGTTATAGCTGCAACCCATCTTTAGAGAGAAAAAAGACAAGTCTCGAATTTTCTTGTCTCTATCCCTTTTTTTTTTAATTAAACACAGCAGCAATAGCACACAAGTTCAAGTTTGATTATTTATATAGCGCTTTTCACAACGGACAGTGTCTCAAAGCAGCTTTACAGTAAACCAACAAGTTAAAACTCAAAAAAGAGGAAAAAATTAATTAATAAGTGGTGTATATTTCCCTAATAAGACTATGAGGTGGTCTGGAAATGTTTTGTTGAACCCCAAATGAATTTACTAGGTCTATAAATGACAGTCCAAGGGCATCACCTGGTTCATCTACATGAATATTAAAATCTCCCACAAGCAGTAATTTATCAAAGGTGAACAAGAGATCAGAGAGAAATTGAACAAAAAAACGTTACTCAAACCTGGCCCTCTCTCTCTCTCTCTCTCTCTCTCCTTCTCTTTCTCTCTCTGCGGTTTTTGGAGCGTGTGCGCCCTCAGGTGGCGAACCTCTGAAAAGAAAAAAACACAAATACATAGCACGAATCTGTTGAAGTGGTTAAGCGTCCAGTTAACCACGAGCTTCAAATAAAGACAAAAGCATTTCTTAGGCAAGTAAAACCAGACACATCAAGTCTAAACAAACGTTTATCAGTCAGGCGTGACGAGAATGACGAGCGTGGCGACGCAACCAATAGAGTTGAACGTCATTTGCATAGGTCCCTGTTTGAGCAAACCTTGAATCTACTCCGTCGAGACGAGGAACCAAATGACCTGAGAGCTTAAGCCCACCGAGAATCACACGCTGCTCGCGAACAGAGTGTTGGGGGAGACCTGAATATTTCCGGTCACCGTCAACTTAAATGCACTGCATAATAGGCCATTTATAATGAGCGCACGACGTCCCAATTGGCTGTGAGCGGGGCGGCAGCTCACTGATGTGTCTGAAGTCTGTGTGGATTTGCGGTGAGGGAAGAGGATGCGCACTTTTTTTTTTTCTTTCGCACGGCTTCATATTGTTAAATAAAATAAATGTATAAAAAAAAAATGTATTTAAAATAAAGAAATAAACAGCATTAGAACAACAACAATAGCAAATAATAATATGAATATCAACAATACAATTACTTAAAATCGAATTTCACAAACTGCTGTATTTATGCACTTCCAAAACGAGTGATCAAACGAATCGGGATCATCAGAGTAAAAACAGTATTTCGTGTCAGTATAATTGTTATGTCTTTTCAAAGAACACTTGTCTAATTATAAAATATCTATGGTTTTAACCATAGACTTTAAAACCCAATCACAGGGTATGGGAGTTTCAAAATCCATCACCGCGCATGCGCGTATGAACATTGATTACGTCCTCAATACTATTGAGTACGTCATCGCGCATGTGTGTTTCGATATTCATTACCGCGCATGCCTTAGAACATTTGTTAGGTGCTCAATGCCATTGAGTACGTAACCAATGCGAGGGCACTTTACATTTTGACCATGATGAGTCGGGGTGGGACTCGTCATCAGCATCACGCCGGTGTAGCTGTGTCAGCGACGGGCTTTTGGGTGACAGAGGCTTGTCCGTTGTTTTTTTTTTGTTTTTTTCTCCATCTCATTTTTCTCGCGTGAATACATTGCAGATGATTTGTTGCGAGTGGCACGCCGGTATCGCTGTTCCTCTTTTAGTGAGAAGGTTGCTGGTTCGAGGCCAGCCGGGGCTCTTCCAAAAGGAACTTGCTCATTCTCGCGAGCGGGTTTTCTCCGGTTTACTCCACTGGAGCAAAAACATGCGTCGAGATCATTGAATTTGCTCAATTCTAGGGCGTACCCCGCAATCTTCCCAAACGGCGCTGGAAACGTGCACCGGCACCATAAGCCTTTGACTCTGAAAAGGGAAGATGGATTTGGGAAACGCGAGAGCTGCTCCTGGGTACCGATTGATGCAAAGGGCCACCGCTTTGACACCTCGTATGAGCGGATTACGATTGAAGGATACTCTCTCTGCAAAGACACAGATCGCGTTCATTAATTTTCACAACGAATACAGACAATGAACGAACGAGGTAGTAAACGGGTAAACATTTATGGGCAACACTTTAGTTTTCCTCTTAGTGCGACTGATTTCTTGTTAAATTGAAAAAAATATAAGAAATGTTCAAAACACTTCAAAATGATCACTTCTACGACGGTCCCGAGAAAATCACAATATCCAATATACGAATCATAGATGAAACGCGTACAAAAAGTGAGCTAAGATTGTTTTGGTTTCTTTATTTTTTTATATTTTTAACATTTTACCATAAACAATTTGTACATTTTACAAACGCATCGAACAAAACGTGTGCTGGACACCAACTCTGCTCTCTTTCCGTTATTGGGCAGCCTGGCATCGCGTGCACTTTACCCGTATGTTGTTCTCTGAGTGAGTCTTGAGTGTGGCTTTCGGAGTGCGGTCGGCTCTCAAACACACGCACATCTCTCGCTGACGTTGGCTGTGTGTTTCTGGCATTGTCCTGCTGACTGCGACGAGCAGAAGAAATCAACTCGCCAAAACGGACAACGCCACCGCGGGAATTTCACCAGGAGAATCTAAGGGAACAAGTAAAAGCAGACTCTGTTTAAAGACAGCGCATGTCATCGCGCATGTGTGTTTCGATATTCATTACCGCGCATGCCTTAGAACATTTGTTAGGTGCTCAATGCCATTGAGTAAGTAACCAATGCGAGGGCACTTTACATTTTGACCATGATGAGTCGGGGTGGGACTCGTCATCAGCATCACGCCGGTGTAGCTGTGTCAGCGACGGCCTTTTGGGTGACAGAGGCTTGTCCGTTTTTTTTTTTGTTTTTTTCTCCATCTCATTTTTCTCACGTGAATACATTGCAGATGATTTGTTGCGCGTGGCATGCCGGGTATCGCTGTTCCTCTTTTAGTGAGAAGGTTGCTGGTTCGAGGCCAGCCGGGCTCTTCCAAAAGGAACTTGCTCATTCTCGTGAGCGGGTTTTCTCCGGTTTACTCCACTGGAGCAAAACCATGCGTCGAGATCATTGAATTTGCTCAATTCTAGGGCGTACCCCGCAATCTTCCCAAACGGCGCTGGAAACGTGCACCGGCACCATAAGCCTTTGACTCTGAAAAGGGAAGATGGATTTGGGAACGCGAGAGCTGCTTCCTGGGTACCGATTGATGCAAAGGGCCACCGCTTTGACACCTCGTATGAGCGGATTACGATTGAAGGATACTTTCTCTGCAAAGACACAGATCGCGTTCATTAATTTTCACAACGAATACAGACAATGAACGAACGAGGTAGTAAACGGTAAACATTTATGGGCAACACTTTAGTTTTTCTCTTAGTGCGACTGATTTCTTGTTAAATTGAAAAAAATATAAGAAATGTTCAAAACACTTCAAAATGATCACTTCTACGACGGTCCCGAGAAAATCACAATATCCAATGTACGTATCATAGATGAAACACATAAAAAAAGTGAGCTAAGATTGTTTTGGTTTCTTTATTTTTTTACATTTTTAACATTTTACCATAAACAATTTGTACATTTTACAAACGCATCGAACAAAACGTGTGCTGGACACCAAATCTGCTCTCTTTCCGCTATTGGGCAGCCTGGCATCGCGTGCACTTTACCCGTATGTTGTTCTCTGAGTGAGTCTTGAGTGTGGCTTTCGGAGTGCGGTCGGCTCTCATAAACACACGCACATCTCTCGCTGACGTTGGCTGTGTGTTTCTGGCATTGTCCTGCTGACTGCGACGAGCAGAAGAAATCAACTCGTCAAAACGGACAACGCCACCGCTGGAATTTCACCAGGAGAATCTAAGGGAACAAGTAAAAGCAGACTCTGTTTAAAAGACAGTGCATGTCAAAGGCAGAACACCAACGCAATTTATTGGCCTTCACGAATTCACACAGACACGTCATCGCAGTCGCGGCGTGGAGAGAACCCTGTGCTTTACTGACTCTGTAAAGCATTTCTACTAGGGAGAGAGAGAGAGAGAGAGAGAGAGAGAAATCACTGTCACAGCCTTCGTTTCTGCTGCTTTCTGAAAAGAAACCCGTACTTGGCTCATTAGCATCTGTAACCAGCAGGAGCCGCCCGCTAGCCTCGAACTAGTGACCTTTTGATGAAAAGCCACAGTGCTAGCTCTTGTGAAATGCGCCGACTGTAAAGAACAGCCTTAGCACAGGCCCAAAGGGCCGCAGTCACGGACACATTTGGAATGTCAGTTTTGCTCTCAAAGCTAAATTTTGTCAATGTAGTTATAGCTGCAACACATCTTTAGAGAGAAAAAAAGACAAGTCTCGAATTTTCTTGTCTCTATCCCTTTTTTTTCAATTAAAAACAGCCGCAATAGCACACAAGTTCAAGTTTGATTATTTATATAGCGCTTTTCACAACGGACAGTGCCACAAAGCAGCTTTACAGTAAACCAACAAGTTGAAACTCAAAAAAGAGGAAAAAATTAATTAATAAGTGGTGTATATTTCCCTAATAAGACTATGAGGTGGTCTGGAAATGTTTTGTTGAATATTGAACCCCAAATGAATTTACTAGGTCTATAAATGACAGTCCAAGGGCATCACCTGGTTCATCTACATGAATATTAAAAAATCCCACAAGCAGTAATTTATCAAAAGTGACCAAGAGATCAGAGAGAAATTGAACAAAAAACGTTACTCAAACCTGGCCCTCTCTCTCTCTCTCTCTTTCTCTTTCTCTCTCTGCGGTTTTTGGAGCGTGTGCGCCCTCAGGTGGCGAACCTCTGTAAAGAAAAAACACAAATACATAGCACGAATCTGTTGAAGTGGTTAAGCGTCCAGTTAAACACGAGCTTCAAATAAAAGACAAAAGCATTTCTTAGGCAAGTAAAACCAGACACATCAAGTCTAAACAAACGTTTATCAGTCAGGCGTGACGAGAATGACGAGCGTGACGACGCAACCAATAGAGTTGAACGTCATTTGCATAGGTCCCTGTTTGAGCAAACCTTGAATCTACTCCGCTGAGACGAGGAACCAAAAGACCTGAGAGCTTAAGCCCACCGAGAATCACACGCTGCTCGCGAACAGAGTGTTTTGGGGAGAGACCCTGAATATTTCCGGTCACCGTCAACTTAAATGCACTGCATAATGGGCCATTTATAATAAGCGCACGACGTCACTATTGAATGACAAGCGCGCCACGTCGCCATTTTAAGACAAGCGCTCCACGTCACCATTGGCTGTGAGCGGGGCGGCAGCTCACTGATGTGTCTGAAGTCTGTGTGGATTTGCGGTGAGGGGAAGAGGATGCACACTTTTTTTTTTTCGCACGGCTTCATATTGTTAAATAAAATAAATGTATAAAATAAAAATGTATTTAAAATAAAGAAATAAACAGCATTAGAACAACAATAGCAAATAATAATATGAATATCAACAATACAATTACTTAAAATCGAATTTCACAAACTGCTGTATTTATGCACTTCAAAAACGAGTGATCAAACGAATCGGGATCATCAGAGTAAAAACAGTATTTCGTGTCAGTATAATTGTTATGTCTTTTCAAAGAACACTTGTATAATTATAAAATATCTATGGTTTTAACCATAGACTTTAAAACCTAATCACAGGGTATGGGAGTTTTGTAAAATCCATCACCGCGCATGTGCGTATGAACATTGATTACGTCCTCAATACTATTGAGTACGTCATCGCGCATGTGTTTCGATATTCATTACCGCGCATGCCTTAGAACATTTGTTAGGTGCTCAATGCCATTGAGTACGTAACCAATGCGAGGGCACTTTACATTTTGACCATGATGAGTCGGGGTGGGACTCGTCATCAGCATCACGCCGGTGTAGCTGTGCCAGCGACGGGCTTTCGGGTGACAGAGGCTTGTCCGTTTCTTTTTTTTTCTCCATCTCATTTTTCTCACGTGAATACATTGCAGATGATTTGTTGCGAGTGGCATGCCGGGTATCGCTGTTCCTCTTTTAGTGAGAAGGTTGCTGGTTCGAGGCCAGCCGGGGCTCTTCCAAGCGGAACTTGCTCATTCTCGTGAGCGGGTTTTCTCCGGTTTACTCCACTGGAGCAAAAACATGCGCCGAGATCATTGAATTTGCTCAATTCTAGGGCGTACCCCGCAATCTTCCCAAACGGCGCTGGAAACGTGCACCGGCACCATAAGCCTTTGACTCTGAAAAGGGAAGATGGATTTGGGAAACGCGAGAGCTGCTTCCTGGGTACCGATTGATGCAAAGGGCCACCGCTTTGACACCTCGTATGAGCGGATACGATTGAAGGATACTCTTCTCTGCAAAGACACAGATCGCGTTCATTAATTTTCACAACGAATACAGACAATGAACGAACGAGGTAGTAAACGGGTAAACATTTATGGGCAACACTTTAGTTTTTCTCTTAGTGCGACTGATTTCTTGTTAAATTGAAAAAAAATATAAGAAATGTTCAAAACACTTCAAAATGATCACTTCTACGACGGTCCCGAGAAAATCACAATCTCCAATGTACTAATCATAGATGAAACACGTACAAAAAGTGAGCTAAGATTGTTTTGGTTTCTTTATATTTTTACATTTTTAACATTTTACCATAAACAATTTGTACATTTTACAAACGCATCGAACAAAACGCGTGCTGGACACCAAATCTGCTCTCTTTCCGTTATTGGGCAGCCTGGCATCGCTTGCACTTTACCCGTATGTTGTTCTCTGAGTGAGTCTTGAGTGTGGCTTTCGGAGTGCGGTCGGCTCTCATAAACACACGCACATCTCTCGCTGACGTTGGCTGTGTGTTTCTGGCATTGTCCTGCTGACTGGGACGAGCAGAAGAAATCAACTCGTCAAAACGGACAACGCCACCGCGGGAATTTCACCAGGAGAATCTCAGGGAACAAGTAAAAGCAGACTCTGTTTAAAAGACAGCGCATGTCATCGCGCATGTGTGTTTCGACATTCATTACCGCGCATGCCTTAGAACATTTGTTAGGTGCTCAATGCCATTGAGTACGTAACCAATGCGAGGGCACTTTACATTTTGACCATGATGAGTCGGGGTGGGACTCGCCATCAGCATCACGCCGGTGTAGCTGTGTCAGCGACGGGCTTTTGGGTGACAGAGGCTTGTCCGTTGTTTTTTTTGTTTTTTTTTTTCCATCTCATTTTTCTCGCGTGAATACATTGCAGATGATTTGTTGCGAGTGGCACGCCGGTATCGCTGTTCCTCTTTTAGTGAGAAGGTTGCTGGTTCGAGGCCAGCCGGGGCTCTTCCAAAATGAACTTGCTCATTCTCGTGAGCGGGTTTTCTCCGGTTTACTCCACTGGAGCAAAAACATGCGTCGAGATCATTGAATTTGCTCAATTCTAGGGCGTACCTCGCAATCTTCCCAAACGGCGCTGGAAACGTGCACCGGCACCATAAGCCTTTGACTCTGAAAAGGGAAGAGGGATTTGGGAAACGCGAGAGCTGCTTCCTGGGTACCGATTGATGGAAAGGGCCACCGCTTTGACACCTCGTATGAGCGGATTACGATTGAAGGATACTCTTCTCTGCAAAGACACAGATCGCGCTCATTAATTTTCACAACGAATGCAGACAATGAACGAACGAGGTAGTAAACGGGTAAACATTTATGGGCAACACTTTAGTTTTTTCTCTTAGTGCGACTGATTTCTTGTTAAATTGAAAAAAATATAAGAAATGTTCAAAACACTTCGAAATGATCACTTCTACGACGGTCCCGAGAAAATCACAATATCCAATGTACGAATCATAGATGAAACACGTACAAAAAGTGAGCTAAGATTGTTTTGGTTTCTTTTATTTTTTTACATTTTTAACATTTTACCATAAACAATTTGTACATTTTACAAACGCATCGAACAAAACGTGTGCTGGACACCAAATCTGCTCTCTTTCCGTTATTGGGCAGCCTGGCATCGCGGGCACTTTACCCGTATGTTGTTCTCTGAGTGAGTCTTGAGTGTGGCTTTCGGAGTGCGGTCGGCGCTCATAAACACACGCACATCGCTCGCTGACGTTGGCTGTGTGTTTCTGGCATTGTCCTGCTGACTGCGACGAGCAGAAGAAATCAACTCATCAAAACGGACAACGCCACCGCGGGAATTTCACCAGGAGAATCTAAGGGAACAAGTAACAGCAGACTCTGTTTAAAAGACAGCGCATGTCAAAGGCAGAACACCAACGCAATTTATTGGCCTTCACTAATTCACACAGACACGTCATCGCAGTCGCGGCGTGGAGAGAACCCTGTGCTTTTACTGACTCTGCAAAGCATTTCTACTAGGGAGAGAGAGAGAGAGAGAGAGAGAGAGAGAGAGAAATCACTGTCACAGGCTTCGTTTCTGCTGCTTTTTGAAAAAGAAACCCGTACTTGGCTCATTAGCATCTGTAACCAGCAGGAGCCGCCCGCTAGCCTCGAACTAGTGACCTTTGGATGAAAAGCCACAGTGCTAGCTCTTGTGAAATGCGTCGACTGTAAAGAACAGCCTTAGCACAGGCCCAGAGGGCCGCGGTCACGGACACATTTGGAATGTCAGTTTTGCTCTCAAAGCTAAATTTTGTCACTGTAGTTATAGCTGCAACCCATCTTTAGAGAGAAAAAAGACAAGTCTCGAATTTTCTTGTCTCTATCCCTTTTTTTTTCAATTAAACACAGCCGCAATAGCACACAAGTTCAAGTTTGATTATTTATATAGCGCTTTTCACAACGGACAGTGTCTCAAAGCAGCTTTACAGTAAACAAACAAGTTGAAACTCAAAAAAGAGGAAAAAATTAATTAATAAGTGGTGTATATTTCCCTAATAAGACTATGAGGTGGTCTGGAAATGTTTTGTTGAACCCCAAATGAATTTCCTAGGTCTATAAATGACAGTCCAAGGGCATCACCTGGTTCATCTACATGAATATTAAAATCTCCCACAAGCAGTAATTTATCCAAAGTGACCAAGAGATCAGAGAGAAATTGAACAAAAAAACGTTACTCAAACCTGGCCCTCTCTCTCTCTCTCTCTCTCTCTCTCTCTTTCTCTGTCTCTCTCTGCGGTTTTTGGAGCGTGTGCGCCCTCAGGTGGCGAACCTCTGAAAAGAAAAAACACAAATACACAGCACGAGTCTGGTGAAGTGGTTAAGCGTCCAGTTAACCACGAGCTTCAAATAAAAGACAAAGCATTTCTTAGGCAAGTAAAACCAGACACATCAAGTCTAAACAAACGTTTATCAGTCAGGCGTGACGAGAATGACGAGCGTGACGACGCAACCAATAGAGTTGAACGTCATTTGCATAGGTCCCTGTTTGAGCAAACCTTGAATCTACTCCGTCGAGACGAGGAACCAAATGACCTGAGAGCTTAAGCCCACCGAGAATCACACGCTGCTCGCGAACAGAGTGTTGGGGGAGACCCTGAATATTTCCGGTCACCGTCAACTTAAATGCACTGCATAATAGGCCATTTATAAGCGCACGACGTCACAATTGGCTGTGAGCGGGGCGGCAGCTCACTGATGTGTCTGAAGTCTGTGCGGATTTGCGGTGAGGGGAAGAGGATGCGCACTTTTTTTTTTTCTTTCGCACGGCTTCATATTGTTAAATAAAATAAATGTATAGAAATAGAAAAATAAAGAAATAAACAGCATTAGAACAACAACAATAGCAAATAATAATATGAATATCAACAATACAATTACTAAAAATCGAATTTCACAAACTGCTGTATTTATGCACTTCCAAAACGAGTGATCAAACGAATCGGGATCATCAGAGTAAAAACAGTATTTCGTGTCAGTATAATTGTTATGTCTTTTCAAAGAACACTTTTCTGATTATAAAATATCTATGGTTTTAACCATAGACTTTAAAACCTAATCACAGGGTATGGGAGTTTCAAAATCCATCACCGCGCATGCGCGTATGAACATTGATTACGTCCTCAATACTATTGAGTACGTCATCGCGCATGTGTTTCGATATTCATTACCGCGCATGCCTTAGAACATTTGTTAGGTGCTCATTGCCATTGAGTACGTAACCAATGCGAGGGCACTTTACATTTTGACCATGATGAGTCGGGGTGGGACTCGTCATCAGCATCACGCCGGTGTAGCTGTGTCAGCGACGGGCTTTTGGGTGACAGAGGCTTGTCCGCTGTTTTTTTTGTTTTTTTTCTCCATCTCATTTTTCTCGCGTGAATACATTGCAGATGATTTGTTGCGAGTGGCACGCCGGGTATCGCTGTTCCTCTTTTAGTGAGAAGGTTGCTGGTTCGAGGCCAGCCGGGGCTCTTCCAAAAGGAACTTGCTCATTCTCGTGAGCGGGTTTTCTCCGGTTTACTCCACTGGAGCAAAAACATGCGCCGAGATCATTGAATTTGCTCACTTCTAGGGCGTACCCCGCAATCTTCCCAAACGGCGCTGGAAACGTGCACCGGCACCATAAGCCTTTGACTCTGAAAAGGGAAGACGGATTTGGGAAACGCGAGAGCTGCTTCCTGGGTACCGATTGATGCAAAGGGCCACCGCTTTGACACCTCGTATGAGCGGATTACGATTTAAGGATACTCTTCTCTGCAAAGACACAGATCGCGTTCATTAATTTTCACAACTAATACAGACAATGAACGAACGAGGTAGTAAACGGGTAAACATTTATGGGCAACACTTTAGTTTTCCTCTTAGTGCGACTGATTTCTTGTTAATTGAAAAAAATATAAGAAATGTTCAAAACACTTCAAAATGATCACTTCTACGACGGTCCCGAGAAAATCACAATATCCAATGTACTTATCATAGATGAAACACGTACAAAAAGTGAGCTAAGATTGTTTTGGTTTCTTTATTTTTTTACATTTTACCATAAACAATTTGTACATTTTACAAACGCATCGAACAAAACGTGTGCTGGACACCAACTCTGCTCTCTTTCCGTTATTGGGCAGCCTGGCATCGCGTGCACTTTACCCGCATGTTGTTCTCTGAGTGAGTCTTGAGTGTGGCTTTCGGAGTGCGGTCGGCTCTCATAAACACACGCACATCTCTCGCTGACGTTGGCTGTGTGTTTCTGGCATTGTCCTGCTGACTGCGACGAGCAGAAGAAATCAACTCGCCCAAACGGACAACGCCACCGCGGGAATTTCACCAGGAGAATCTAAGGGAACAAGTAAAAGCAGACTCTGTTTAAAAGACAGTGCATGTCAAAGGCAGAACACCAACGCAATTTATTGCCCTTCACGAATTCACACAGACACGTCATCGCAGTCGCGGCGTGGAGAGAACCCTGTGCTTTTACTGACTCTGCAAAGCATTTCTACTAGGGAGAGAGAGAGAGAGAGAGAGAGAGAGAAATCACTGTCACAGCCTTCGTTTCTGCTGCTTTCTGGAAAAGAAACCCGTACTTGGCTCATTAGCATCTGTAACCAGCAGGAGCCGCCCGCTAGCCTCGAACTAGTGACCTTTGGATGAAAAGCCACAGTGCTAGCTCTTGTGAAATGCGTCGACTGTAAAGAACAGCCTTAGCACAGGCCCAAAGGCCGCAGTCACGGACACATTTGGAATGTCAGTTTTGCTCTCAAAGCTAAATTTTGTCACTGTAGTTATAGCTGCAACCCATCTTTAGAGAGAAAAAAAGACAAGTCTCGAATTTTCTTGTCTCTATCCCTTTTTTTTCCAATTAAACACAGCCGCAATAGCACACAAGTTCAAGTTTGATTATTTATATAGTGCTTTTCACAACGGACAGTGTCTCAAAGCAGCTTTACAGTAAACCAACAAGTTGAAACTCGAAAAAGAGGAAAAAATTAATTAATAAGTGGTATATATTTCCCTAATAAGACTATGAGGTGGTCTGGAAATGTTTTGTTGAACCCCAAATGAATTTACTAGGTCTATAAATGACAGTCCAAGGGTATCACCTGGTTCATCTACATGAATATTAAAATCTCCCACAAGCAGTAATTTATCAAAAGTGACCAAGAGATCAGAGAGAAATTGAACAAAAAACGTTACTCAAACCTGGCCCTCTCTCTCTCTCTCTCTCTGCGGTTTTTGGAGCGTGTGCGCCCTCAGGTGGCGAACCTCTGAAAAGAAAAAACACAAATACACAGCAGGAATCTGTTGAAGTGGTTAAGCGTCCAGTTAACCACGAGCTTCAAATAAAAGACAAAAGCATTTCTAGGCAAGTAAAACCAGACACATCAAGTCTAAACAAACGTTTATCAGTCAGGCGTGACGAGAATGACGAGCGTGACGACGCAACCAATAGAGTTGAACGTCATTTGCATAGGTCCCCGTTTGAGCAAACCTTGAATCTACTCCGTCGAGACGAGGAACCAAATGACCTGAGAGCTTAAGCCCACCGAGAATCACACGCTGCTCGCGAACAGAGTGTTGGGGAGACCCTGAATATTTCCGGTCACCGTCAACTTAAATGCACTGCATAATAGGCCATTTATAATGAGCGCACGACGTCACTATTGAATGACGAGCGCTCCACGTCACCATTGGCTGTGAGCGGGGCGGCAGCTCACTGATGTGTCTGAAGTCTGTGTGGATTTGCGGCGAGGGGAAGAGGATGCGCACTTTTTTTTTTTCTTTCGCACGGCTTCATATTGTTAAATAAAATAAATGTATAAAACAAAAATGTATTTAAAATAAAGAAATAAACAGCATTAGAACAACAACAATAGCAAATAATAATATGAATATCAACAATACAATTACTTAAAATCTAATTTCACAAACTGCTGTATTTATGCACTTGCAAAACGAGTGATCAAACGAATCGGGATCATCAGAGTAAAAACAGTATTTCGTGTCAGTATAATTGTTATGTCTTTTCAAAGAACACTTGTCTAATTATAAAATATCTATGGTTTTAACCATAGACTTTAAAACCTAATCACAGGGTATGGGAGTTTCAAAATCCATCACCGCGCATGCGCGTATGAACATTGATTACGTCCTCAATACTATTGAGTACGCCATCGCGCATGTGTGTTTCGATATTCATTACCGCGCATGCCTTAGAACATTTATTAGGTGCTCATTGCCATTGAGTACGTAACCAATGCGAGGGCACTTTACATTTTGACCATGATGAGTCGGGGTGGGACTCGTCATCAGCATCACGCCGGTGTAGCTGTGTCAGCGACGGCTTTTGGGTGACAGAGGCTTGTCCGTTGTTTTTTTTTGTTTTTTTTCTCCATCTCATTTTTCTCGCGTGAATACATTGCAGATGATTTGTTGGGAGTGGCACGCCGGGCATCGCTGTTCCTCTTTTAGTGAGAAGGTTGCTGGTTCGAGGCCAGCCGGGGCTCTTCAAAAAGGAACTTGCTCATTCTCGTGAGCTGGTTTTCTCCGGTTTACTCCACTGGAGCAAAAACATGCGTCGAGATCATTGAATTTGCTCAATTCTAGGGCGTACCCCGCAATCTTCCCAAACGGCGCTGGAAACGTGCACCGGCACCATAATCCTTTGACTCTGAAAAGGGAAGATGGATTTGGGAAACGCGAGAGCTGCTTCCTGGGTACCGATTGATGCAAGGGCCACCGCTTTGACACCTCGTATGAGCGGATTACGATTGAAGGATACTCTTCTCTGCAAAGACACAGATCGCGTTCATTAATTTTCACAACGAATACAGACAATGAACGAACGAGGTAGTAAACGGGTAAACATTTAAGGGCAACACTTTAGTTTTCCTCTTAGTGCGACTGATTTCTTGTTAAATTGAAAAAAATATAAGAAATGTTCAAAACACTTAAAAATGATCACTTCTACGACGGTCCCGAGAAAATCACAATATCCAATGTACGAATCATAGATGAAACGCGTACAAAAAGTGAGCTAAGATTGTTTTGGTTTCTTTATTTTTTTACATTTTTAACATTTTACCATAAACAATTTGTACATTTTATAAACGCATCGAACAAAACGTGTGCTGGACACCAAATCTGCTCTCTTCCCGTTATTGGGCAGCCTGGCATCGCGTGCACTTTACCCGTATGTTGTTCTCTGAGTGAGTCTTGAGTGTGGCTTTCGGAGTGCGGTCGGTTCTCATAAACACACGCACATCTCTCGCTGACGTTGGCTGTGTGTTTCTGGCATTGTCCTGCTGACTGCGACGAGCAGAAGAAACCAACTCGTCAAAACGGACAACGCCACCGTGGGAATTTCACCAGGAGAATCTAAGGGAACAAGTGAAAGCAGA
>SRMA01001872.1:0-14294 GCA_007224835.1 Danionella cerebrum | reverse complement strand
ATAGATATATAATATATATATATATATTAGGGGTGTAACGGTTCACGGTATGTATTGAACCGTTTCGGTACGGCCTGTTCGGTTCGGGACACTTGCGTACCGTTTCTGTATTCTGTATTTTTATTAAATTATATAAATGTATTATCAGCGCGATATTAAGCGCAGCGGAACAATGTTCCAAGGCGAGTTTCCGCACGGACGCTATTGAGTGACGAGCACGAGAGCGAGTAGGAAAATGGAATCATATCAAAAGCGAAAGAGAAGCCAGAGCTTGAAGACCCTCTCACCTCACTACGGTCTCGTGTTTGAGAACACTTTCACTTCTCTGTTAAAAGACATAATGGGGATAGACGAGTGGATAAATTTAAAGTTGTATGCCGACATTGTTCCACGGAGATAGTTTCCGCACGGACGCTATTGAGTGACGAGCACGAGCGCGAGTAGGAAAATTACATGGCAAAAGCGAAAGGGAAGCCAGAGCTTGAAGACCCGCTCACCTCACTACGGTCTCGTGTTTGAGAACACTTTGGCTTCTCTGTTAAAATACATAACGGGGATAGACGAGTGGATAAATTTAAAGTTGTATGCCGACATTGTTCCACGGAGATCGGGCAGGCAACACATCTAACATTTTCTACTGCTGGAGGTATTATAACCAGATATATGCTCTCTTCAGAAAATGTGGATAGGTAATCTATCCTAACTAGTAGCAGTATTTCATTTTTTATTAAAAAAAAAAGTGTTTTTCTTAATAAAGAGTGCAATTTATTTAAAATATCACCCAAATGTATCACTTTTATTTATTTTATGCAAGAATTCTATTGTGTATTGGCAGCTTTTTCAAAATAAAGATTATGTAAGTTCTTATTGTTTTGTACCGAACCGAATGAACCGAACCGAACTCTCCAAGACACTGTACCGAACCGGATACGATTTTAGCGTACCGTTACACCCCTAGAAGATTGTAAAGTCCACTTTGCCCAACTTAGCTTTTAGAACCTCATCTAAATGGAAAAATGCTCAGCTAATGGGTACCGAAGACCGAGGTCCAGAGGGTCCAGGTCTGTGAAAAAGCGGCATATGTTAAATAAGTAAAATAATCAAAAGCCAGACAGCATCAGTATGACCTCAGCGATTAATAAAATGTCTTTATCACTGCCTCTCACATGTTACCTCGGGTTTTGTTGTCGGTTGATTTTTCAACATTTGTCAGGAAGTCACCAGAGTGTGTGTGTGTGTGTGTGTGTGTGTGTGTGTGTGTGTGGGTATCAGAGAGTTCAGGGTGTGGTGTTTTGCAGATCATAACCTCTGGCTTTTGTCATCATAATGTCTGTGATGGCTGGACAGCTGCTCTAATAAACAGTGTGTGGAAACTGAGCCTAATGTGGCTGCACTAATGTCTGTAAATCATGAAACCTCTCATGATCCTTAAATAGCCCCATTAATGAAAATCACAAGGAAGTGCATTCTCTGTGTTGTGTGACAGTCACCGCTTGTGACCTTTAGCAGGAGTTAATCGAAATGTGTCAGGAAACGAAGCAGTCTGGTCCTATGACTGCTACATTGTGGTTTGAGGTGTTTTTAAGATAGACTTCGAGGTGCATGCCGTTTGCATTCCAATGATGTCATGGGAGTGAAAGTTCAGGGTGTGCTCCAATAAATTAGCATCACAAAGGACTTGAGCATTTGGGTTCTGTTTAGCATTGGTGGTGTTGCTTGGTGATAAAAAAAAAAAAGTAACGTTAATACCCTAAGTTCAATAGTCACGAAAGGAATGCTTTACAATAGTAGCTTTTTGGTTGACAAAAATAATGATTTAATACCAGGGATTATTTGAGTATAACTGTTGTTCGTGTAAATCTTGTTTGCTTCATTTTTGGCCAGCAAGGGAGCAGTTAAAATCACTTTAGTTCATTTTACATGATTTCCTCTGGGTTGAACTCTGCTTCTAATTCTTATACTAGACCTAATTCAATAACATAATTCTATTTTTCCGAGTGTCAAGAATAATGTTACTCATAAAACAACTGCTGGTTAACCCTTAGAAGTGTATTTTTTACTTAACAATTTATCAAATAAATTATCTTTACGGCAGTTTTTGTAGCAATGCTTGATAGAATTGTTTTAGTACAAACCCAGCTCCCTTTTTACAAACATTTTTTTCACTACATTCCTCATAATTCCAGAACAAAGTTTTTTCAGATTTTTTTGTTCATTTTATTACATTTTGCATATTTTTTTTCACTGCAAAAATCACAAAAAAATGTGAACCGACACTTTTTATATTGTGTAATAAAAAGTAACTGCTAAATTTCATAAATCCCCCAAAAAGCAAAGACAAGGTCAAAATAATGTGAAAATTGTGCAAGAAAAAAACAAACCTTTCCTAAACCTCATTCACTGTTCCAAGCACTTTTTGTGCCAGAACTTCGAAAAACACGAGCACGTGTCTGTAAAATAAACTGAAAGATGATCACGCATTTGGTCACATTTTAATTTCAATGCAAATGATGTGTCATAACTCTTGTAATCTTTATTTAAATCCAAAAATATCAAAGCTAATAACCTTTTTGAAACCTACACATTATATTTAAAATCAACAATTGGTTGGTCACATCATTCCTACTTTATTCAAAACAGACGCTGTTATTGGCACATGCACCGGTCCGTGCAGAGACTTTTAAAGGGTTAAGACAGAAAATAAACCATAGCTGAGCAGACAGTAAACTGTGTTTTGCATTAAATTAATAACACCCATTTGTTTTTACATTTGTTAATCAGTTTACCTACTTGTTAGTAGCAAGTGGTGGCCTGGGGGTCTCACATTGGGTTAAAATTTAAAAACTTTTAAAAGTTTAAAATCAAATACTTAATGTAATAAGATGGGATGTGAATCTTTCTTTATTCAGTCTCTCACTGCTGAGATGTACTGAAATGATAGATCTCTCTATTTTTTTAAGTCTGTAAATCTGCATTTCAGATATTTATTTGCCCTGGTGCATTTTCTATTGAGTAGTTTTCTAGTTGATTAATGATGATTTATTGAACCCGACACGATTAATTCAACGAATGTCTAATTTATTACAGTAAACAGAATTACATTTGAGACAGTGGGCTCTAAAGCAGTGTGTAGTAAGCGATTTTTTTAGTAATTACATGTACAGTACCATGCAAATGATTTAGTCAGGTGTGAAAATGCAGTTTTTTTGTACTAAATGCAAATCGAGCAAAAAAGGACAATTCTGTTTTTTTCAAAACGTCACAACTCCATTTTGATGAATTTGAGTAAAAATATGTTTTCTTTAGCACAAAATTGGTTTGAGGAAAACCTATATTTTCTGTTTCAAACTTTCATAAAGCACCTCAACGTCATAGGAACATAAAACTTTCATATCCAGATTTGAATATTTAAAGATTTACTTAAAAATATGTCAAATTTTTTCCCCAAACGTGAAAACTTCGAGGCCCTATAGTGGCAGATATTGCGGTTAGTAAAAAAAATTGACAAACCAGGACTCCATTAAACAGCAAGTATTGTGTTTATTGGAAAATTGATTATGCGCCTTTCAAATGTGAATATAATACACTTCAGATTTGGCAATAACTAGTTTTTTATGCCGTTATCGTGTTTTGAAACCAAACTTCTCATTTGGTGCTACTACCTTTTGTCTTTATGTCAAAGTAAATTCTTATAGGTACACTTGCATAGTCCGAGATTTTACAGGATTAGGATCAGAGCATCATTGTAACTGGGTGAGGAACAACCAAATTCTTCTACCAAGAGGAGGTTGAGAGAGGTAGATTCTTAAAGACTGAGCATAGCAAAAAGCATGACATAGTTACACTGCATCAACAAGGTTTTAAGGCAGACTGGCATGTCAAGATTTTCTGTCCAAGCTTTTTTCAAAAACTCAAAAGGTTTTATAAATGTAAACAACTGTAACCAATCACTACTCATACTAAATGTATTTACACATCTATGGTTTTTTTTTAAATGCAGGAGGTGCATACAGTAAATCTTTAGCCTTACTTACAATAATGTAACTATACACACCAGCCGGAAAGAATGGTGCGTCATTTTTCAAGAAATGCACCAAGATGTTTTTTTTTCACATTGATCGTCAAACGCTGTGATTGGCTTGTTTGGACATGTGTCTTTAGCCGGGAAAGGCAAAAAAAATGAGGAGCTGTTCTCCCAGAGGGGAAGGAGAAGAGACTACAAAGACTGTTTGGAGAAGTATCCAGTCGTTGCTGAATTTAAACAGCACAAGAGATCAAACACAGAGGATTTCACACGGCAAAATTTCAGACAGAATCACAGAGTGAGTGAAACCAGCTTTAATCACAGAGAACGGTGTCCATGTTCTAAAACTGCTTCTCACAACCAAGAACAAAACTGCGAACAAACTCACAACAAAAACCTTGCGAGAAAGATCTGAAAACAGTGGTCACGTGTGCCACACTGACGCGCAAGACCAGGATTATAAAGAAAATGGGAGCACACAAGTTTTTAATTCATTTATTGGCTCCAAATAAACAAAAAAATGAACTGAAACCTCGGTTTACATTGCTGTTTATGACTTTGTATCCCTGCAACTTCTCATTGCCCCCTGGATGTGGCTGCAGATAATCAGAGACATTGTTTTACACACACTGCATGGTTGTGACTCGCCGACAGACACAAATATTTGAGAAGCATCTCGCTAGCCTGAAACTCTCTAAGAGCAAGTCTTTGGTTTCTTTAAAGTTCACACTGTGTGATGTTTCACGTGTACAGAAGCTCCGATCTGCATGCAATTTTGGGCATAAACTCCAAATCTGGGCTAAAACCATGCGTCTGAAACCAGCTTTAATAAGAAGTGGTTTGTTTTCCAGATATAGTTTGGCTTTATATTAACAGATAAGCGACCGATCATTCTCTTTCTTACCGTGACAGACACCGTGCGGTATGGAGTGAATTGCAGTTCACCAAAGCGCCATCTAGTGTTTAGGAGAGGTCTGTGCACAATTTTTAAAGGAAAGAAAAAGATGCAGCGTGCTAATGACGCAGCCGCAAAAGTGCAGCCAGCAAACGCATAGGTGTGTAAAGGCCTTAAAACCCTGTCCACACATACCTGGTTATTTTGAAAAATGGCATTTTTCTATGCGGTTATGCTTTCCGTCCACATGTAGCCACAGCACCGTTTTCAGGTAACCACACATTTTTGAAAACACCGGCCAAGGTGAATCGTATTTGAAATGCTGTGCAGCTGGTGTCCGTGTGGACAGTGAAACCTGACTTTTTAGGGTTCGGGGGTTTTTCGTTGTCGTCACACTCCGTCACGGCTGTGTTAACAGCAGCCAGAGTAATGGCGACTAAAGCGAGGACTGTGTTGCTGTTTATTCCAATTTTGTGTCTTACAACATTTACAGAATTAAATGTGCATATTAAACATTGGATCACCGAACAGAAACCCTTGAGTTTGTGCACTCGCAGTGCTAAATGATAATTTAAAAAATGCCATGAATCCACTGCCACCTGATGGTTTGATAGAGTCATTACAGCATTTCAGTGGTGTTTGAATGTTCATGGGAATGCATTAATGAGAAAAATACCTGTGTACGTGTGAACAGGGCCTTAATAAACAGTAAACTTTATGTATGCAAATTTGTGAAAACTATGCTGGGATGCAGGTATTCATCACATGTTATTGACAAGGCTCTTTGTTTCACAAACAGACATGTGTATGCATCTGTGACTATCATTCAGTGAGTATTTCCTCTTCATGGGTACATTGATGAGTCCCTCTGGGCGTCATGTCTCTGTGGTGAGGTATAATTAAAATAATATGTTTTCTCTACCACTGTTGCTTCTGAAGGAGTCTCTGCAATTACAGGTGTCTGCTCATCTGCATCCCTTCCAGGCAAAGTGTTCATAATAAACAGTTAATAATGCACTTTTGGTGATCTTTTTCAATCATGCTGTGTCAACACACACAAAACAAATTTTTAAAAGAACTATATTTATTTACTTCTGTTGACACCACTACAAGAGCGCTCTTTGTAGCTTGACTTGTGAAGAATGTAAACATTCTGTTCCAGTTTCAAAACACTGCTCTGTTTGTTAGAGCTGTCGACTTCTGACTCGAACCAGTGGAGTGTGTTTAGGCCTGAGCAATTTTGATCAGTGTACTGGAGTGTTGGCAAATCGTGCAAAAAGCAATGCAAGATCATAATTATTAATTTTATGTATGTTACAGATTCTGGATTATGCAGAAAATTTAAATCACAATTACTTTGAACATGATTGTTTTAATGTATTAATCTTTGGAAAGGAGACGAATTCCTTCCTACTCTCATCCGCTCAAATTTTCCCTCTATAAACATCCTTTCCCGGTGTTCAATGAAAATCTTTTTCTTGTGAAGAATTGGTTGAAAAAGTTATGAATATTAATTAGTACATTGACTTGAGGGTGCAGCTTTTGGCCATTCAGCATTTGTAGCAAGTTGAAGCTATGAAAAGTCTCTGTTATGAACTATATGTGTTTTTCTGAAGATTCAACGTTAAAAAAATTAACAGCGGGCTGCTATCTGCATTAGCAATGTGTGTTTTGGATGTTTTACATGTTATGTTTTCTGTTCTCTTTTATCAGAGTGAGGTTTTGCTGTGTCGCATCATGAACAGTTAATGTTGTTCAAGCTTTCTCTAATACTTTTGGGGGTGTTTTTTAAGAAATATACATTTTGTTGATTTGTTTATATGTATATGGTTGTATTACGCAGACGATTTCCTCTTTTAAACCATCTCAACCCTCCACTAGAATGATTGAACTATTCCCAAGACTACTTGCTTTCATACGTGCAAAAAAAAAAAAAAGATGACAAAACTGAGGCATAATCATGCTGTTATTAATCAAAAAAAGTTATATTAAGTGTCAGTTTAGTAATTTATTATTATTTGTTTTTTCAAATTTGCCTTTTGGGGACCTTTAATGCTAATTTGGCGAGGATGACCACATTGTTAGATACAGTTGAAGTACAGGGCTACAATACAGTATAGTGTCCTTGCATGTGTCTTGCCTCTCCCTCATCTACTCATGATGAATTCTGTCATCTTTATACCACCTCGTGTGAATAAGACCAAATTGTAATGTCCATTGTAAGAGCCTGCAATGAAAAGCTCCACCATGATCCCTCACCTAGAAAAGCACGAGGCGAACCCTATCTGCATTTGAGGTTCCTTAGAAGGGTTTGAAGTGTGTAACACAACCCAGAGTGGGTGTTTGCGGTAATCTAATAAGATGGACCAGTGCCATATAGCAGTGCATTGAAGTCACATGGTGTTTCTGTGTTCAGACATGCTGGAGTTGTGTTTCACAGATGGGCCAGAGATGCAAACTGCTATCGATTGCTAATGGGAAAATCATTTATAGAAGGCTCTTTGAATATAAATTATTTTAATTGTGGTAGATATCGCAGAAGCTCTATTGAAAATGAGTGGGCAACAAACAGGAGTCCTGCTTTTTGATAAGTGGAATCAAAGGAAGAAATACGCCTTGTTTTGATGTTCCTTGATGCAAAGTGGCTTACATAATCACACAGGACCTGAAAAGAACAGATGCACTTTTAATGATGCCTGAGGCGAAATGCTGTGTATGCATAACTAATGTGGAGGAAAGATTATTTCTTTCTTCGCAATGAGAAAAAACAAACATTGGTAACAAAACATGTGTTGCTTGTCATTGTTCAGACAAGTAATCAATGTTGATGTTGACATTTTTGAGCTAAATAAACAATTGATTTATTAAGAACATATAGTTTTAAAAAAGATATATATAGTTTTTTTTTACTTAAACAATAAGAAAGGACAATAAAATTCAGAACAGTTGGTTTCAGTAGCAATTTGAATAAATCATACACTGCTCACACCAACAGATGTGAATGCTCCAAGTCAGCTGAAGTGATCTGATAAGAGACTAAATGATGGCCAGCGTAACCTGTTCGTGCAATAAATGACTTGTGTGATTACATAGATCGACTGCAAACAATTAAATTAATTGCATTAATCTTCTACACATTTTTTTATTATTCTATAAGCTCGACATGTATATCAAACACAATTTAGTTATTCACAACCTCTGTATATACCCTTAAAAAGTAACGCTAGAAACCTTTATAGAGGGAATAGCGTAAGACCCCCAAAGCAAAACAACTGAAAAGAGAGCAATAGAATAAATAAAGGGGATAAAAATGGAGGCATCCCTCCATCTTGGCGGCACAGTGGCGCAGTGGGTGGCACTGTGGCCTTTCAGTTATAAGGCTTTTTGTTCAAGGCTCGCTGGTGACCTTCCTGGAAGGAGTTTGCATGTTCTCCCTGTGCTTGCATGGGTTTTTTCCGGGTACTCCGGTTTCCTCCACAATCCCAAAAACATGCGGTTAGGTTAATTGAATAATCTAAAGTCCCCTTAGCTGTGAATGTTGCCCTGCAATGGACTGGAAACCTGTCCAGGGTGTATCCCTGCCTTTAAAGATTTAATTTTCTGTCTGTCCAAACTAAAGTCAACAGTGCCAATCAATGCAGTCGAGAAGCATTTGAGATCTCTGTGTCTCCTGCTCAGCTTCATGGTGCTGCTTCAGTCAGTGTTGTCATGATAAAACAGGCTTTATAGCTTGATCTGAATCAAGCCTTCAGAGACAAACACAGTTAAAATACCATTCAAACACGTCTGAAGTCCACACTTTATTTTAACTATAGAAACTTAACACAAAACAAACCCACCACATTTAAGTTGCATTAAAAAAATCTAACAATTCTGGGAAAGACCTCAAAAACTAGAAAAATGAGACAACAAGAATCTGAAACAATATACAGGGAGAATATAAGGAGAGACAATCAAAATAGGCCAATAGAGGTCAAGATGAACATCAGGAGAGCACATGGCACCTGAAAACAGATCAAAGCCACGTGCTAAACAAAACAAGGCATGACAGATGTTTACTGGAAACTCAAAACCACAAGGACATTAAACATGAAATCTTACCAGCCCTGTGCAACAAGTTCTAAACACATGGCACTGTTGTTAAACTCTAGAAAGTGTCTCTTATCAAAATATGAAAAAAAAAACATTTTATTAGCTAACTAGAAATTAATATGACTTATTAAGCCACAAAATGTGTTCATTAAGCATACATATGATGTAAATAAAATCTTTATAGTTAATGTAAAGAACATGTTAGTTTTGTGCGAGCCTAACTTGAAACTGTTATATGCTCATAAACTGATCAAAGAATCCAAAGGTATCATAACCTTTGGTACTGAAGAGGGTTTGCAGAGTAGAGGCTTCTTAGAGAAGAGGGCTTTCTGCCACAGTGAAAAGACGCAGACTACGATCTGCAGGATGCCTAGAGCCAGTTACGATGACAAAGAGGGATTATCATGCATTACTGGCAGCGCATGAATATGAGCACTGCTCCGTTTCTCTGGCATGCACCCATCAGGTATCCGAGCCCTGTTTTGCAGCATGTCCTCAGAAACAGAGATGGTTGCCATGGCACTGTGATGAGAGATAGGACTCAAGCATGCGCATCAGTTGCTGCATGCGTATGTGTGCAAACGCATGTGTCGATTGGACAAAAGCTAGACAAGGATAATTATGCTATGGCTCACAGCTCCCTCACTGTTCATTTGCACACTCAGAAACAAAAGCGTGCAGCTTGTTCCTCTGGTGGCACGATTTCTTTGTCCATTGCTTTACTAAGATCTTTCCCAGGATGCAATAGCTCTGGGGGGATGCTTCTAGCACCACTCGGTTTCTTTTAATGAAAAGCTTACATGTCATTGGTTAAATTTTACCGACATCTTTTGACTTTCAATTCATATCAATGTTTGCTCTTTTAAAACAGCTGAATGGACATTGGTTGATATGGAATAATCAGAATGGATACTAATTTTTAAAAAGAGATAGAAAATGAAAAACATACAAGGGGTCAAGGGCAAGACCTGTATTTTATCTTTGCTGAGCATTTCTCTGAAATACAGTCAAATGGCAATTTTCCAAATTTCAACTCATCATTAACTACATTAACTGCTTTTTTTGTTTTGACTACATTAACATCAACTTTTGGATTTATCAAGGGAAAAAATTATCGAATAACCATTAGTCAGCAGAGCATATTGATAGTATTAGAAGAACCCCAAAAAATGTGTTTTTTCCACATGTCAACGGATGTTCCTGATATTATTTCCTTTATATACATACTGGTTTATAGGTTTACATATAAGCAAAGTGAGATTGTAGTGACAGCATTGAGTTTTTATAACGGTATGGAAAAAGGAGGGAGATAAGATCACTGATGCTCATTCAAAACAAAAAAAAACCTGAATACAACCTCACAAACAAAATACTGTTTTCCCTGAATGTTTGCATATATCAACTATTATTTATTGATGCCTGATTAAATGGCCAAACTCTTTTCAAGCTCCTTTCTAGCCATTGTCTTTATGGTTTTAACCATATTCCTTGGTGTAATTGGACACTGAATCTATTTAAAGCAGTATTAGAAATCCATGAGGAGTTTCAGTGAGTCAAAACTGGCTAAAATGGGCACAGCAGTGAAGCTTTCCTTGTTCAAGATCGAAACCCCAGTAGATAGCCTTTACATGTGGAGCAGTAAATACAGCAGTGCTTGTTATGATCGCTCCCAGAAGCACACAAACAATCAAAGGAGTGCTGATTTTATTTAGTCACCTCAATGTCATTCCAAACCCCACCAAATTCTGTTTATGAAAAGTAACTAAAAATAAGGTGTTCTGTATAATTCATATAAGAATCACCAGACAGGCAGGTGATTCATACATTAATATGAATTTTTATTCATAAATATAGATGAGTGTTATTAGCATTGCTATATGGGGTTTAAAAGGAACTAGTGTTCCTTTTAACTAATCAGTAAATAAGTATCAGAGTTCAAAAGTCTAGACACTTGTATCATTTGTATTGTTTGAAGACTGATAAGCTAACCTCTCTTTAACAGGTGCTGGTGAGTCCGGGAAGAGCACAATAGTCAAACAGATGAAGTAAGTGTTTAGATTTACATCTATTGTATGTCTATCAAACATGTTCTTTGGTGAAAATACATTTATTCTCACGTGACTCTGACTAGAATCATTCATGAGGCGGGCTACTCAGAGGAGGAGTGCAAGCAGTACAAAGCTGTTGTCTACAGCAACACCATACAGTCCATCATTGCCATCATTCGTGCCATGGGCCGACTCAAGATTGATTTTGGAGATGCTGCGCGGGCGGTGAGTCAGTCGCTCATATGGTGCACTTCACAATGCTCATTTTGTGTGTTGCGTACTATGGTCTTTGAGAGGGAAATATTTAAAATTGCATTCTTGATCATGTCTGTGTCCTGGTCAGAAACGTGTTCTCAGATAAAATGGGGATACTGCCCTAAAAAATAGTAGCGAAAATGATAATTACAGAGGTGAAATCTAAATATGAGGTGTAGAAAGGTTAGTGTGACCTTTATTATCATGGAAAAGTCCACACATTTCGAGGTGACTGTTGCAGCTTGTAAGCAAAAACAAAACAAGAAAACGTAGGGTTAGAACTAATGAGATCTCTTTCACATGCTTAGCCAAGATAGTTTTGTTCAAAACTCTTTCAAATCATTCAAAACTATGATCTTTTTAATGTAAAGATTGTGAGGATCCCTTAAAATGTAACATTTAAAATAAATGATTAAATGTTACTCATTACTCTTAAATCCACCAGAATGTCATGACTTTCAGTAATCAGTGATTTAGTGTCAGTTCTCAGATGTGTACCTTATAGTAGCGCTGTGTACAAAGCCTCAACCCCTGAGGTTTTGCTGAAGCTCAGCGTCTATGAGACAGCTGGTGAAGGTTTCTTTGGTGAAGCACGGTAGTCATTGGGTAAAAGCTAAATGTGATGTTTAGGGAACTTCAGTATCTCTGGGCTAATAACCGATATTTGGATGACAGTCTTTGGCAGTCTGTCTTTCTCAACCCCTTTTGTTGATAGCTTTTTTAACTATTTCACTGCAAAATGATGTGTGATGCACCATTTGAGGTCCAACTGAAAGGCAAACTTACATTATGCAGATAAAGCAAACTATTAAACGACAGGAAAATGTTTTACAACACTATAATAAGTTTGCTGTGCAGATTGGATCAGTTTACAGAGTTGAATCAGATGTTTTTGTGGGCAAGGTGTGTGCTTGAATTAATAAATCACAACCAGAGAAGACTCACTAGCTGAGTTTCTATCCACCTTTCCCATTCTAGTTTATGCACATTAATCGTATTAAAAGTTTTTAATTGATTTAAAATGCACAATTAAGAGGGAAAAACGTTTTATTGGATAAACTAGGATGGAAACGCATTGTAGTTTTATTCTTGCGGCAATAATGAACTTACCAAAAGACTGATTTGACCAAATGATCAAAGAACAGTCATGACCGGCAGCAGTTTTGGTCATAAATTAATTTTTCATGTTTGGATGGAAACATGGCTGCTGTTTTTGAGCAAAGTGAACATGAACAAATCTTGTGTTGCTAGCTGCAATTATTCTCAGATTATTGGTGAACTTGGCTCTCTGCTGTCACACTCACAGGCCGAACAACTCCCCTTAGCTGCAGTTAGGGTGAAGTTTAGGAGACACTGCTCAGGGAATTTATTTAGGTCATCATATTTAGCCACGTTGGATTTGTTTGATAATTGTAAGTGTGAAGTTAATGTTGTCCTATGCCTCTGTTGCCATAAACCCCTGAAGACTTTAAAAAACTCTAGTTTAACAATTTGAAAATCAAGAATCTTGGAAATACTACAGGAAAGAATGTACCAAGTTTATGAGAAATAAGAGTGTAGGAATATTAAGAAATATGTATAGTTCAAGAAGAATAGATGCCTACATGTTACAGCAGATACTGAAGGGTTGGTTGTGGAGTAAGGTTGAAATTTTGCCCTGGGCTCTCAAATGTCCATAAAGAAAGAATTCATGGAGCTGCAGTAGCGGAAATCCTCTAAAGTCATGCGGTTAAAACTTCTTCTGAAAAAGCTTGGGTTTTTATTTCTATAGCTAATCATTCACCTGAACAGTTTAGCATAAGTTACATAAATAAAATGCTTTTGCTAAAGTGCTTCAGCATAGAGCTTCACATCAAGTGTGGTGAGAATGTCTAGTCGACAAGGACTTCTGGGAGGATTTAGGTAGACGTCCAGTAGGAAGACGGTCCAGGGACATTTAGTGAGGAGGAGCTTAGAAAGGACTGAAAATATTCAATTTGTTTTAAGGAATGTGTAGTGAGTTCATAGCCTGTGGAGAGAAATCATTAGATTATTTACTGTTGTATTAATCTAAAACTCAAAAAGAGTCATCCACACGGCCAACAAGCAACTATTCCAGAGTTTCAATATATTCAGTACATTACATTAATAACATGACAACATTAAATCAATTGCATATAGATAGGTTAATAATTACAACAATGCATTTATGAAAATACAATTCTATAAATTCTATTAGCCCACTTCTAAAACTTTCTAAAGCTATTTAAATGCTTTATTTAAAAAAACTTTATTTTCATGACAAAAATATTGGAGCATATCCAAAAACTATCCTATCATTGACTCAAAGAACAAGGAAATTAATCACTTTTGCTACTTAGTTTTTACTGGAATGGATTGGCATTTTCAAAAATACTATACTTATTAACCATCATATAAACTCACTAGACGTAAGATTCCAGAATTAAATTTGATACATAGGTGTTGAAAAAAAACCAAAACATTTTTGTTCTTAAAAATTGCTGTATGAAAGAAATTCCTCGTCACCTTCTCTTTCTGTCTGTATTTCAGGATGATGCCAGACAGTTGTTTGTGCTGGCGGGCAGCGCTGAGGAGGGATTCATGACCACAGAGTTGGCTGGAGTTATCAAGCGCCTATGGAAGGATGGAGGAGTGCAGGCCTGCTTCAGCCGCTCTAGAGAGTACCAGCTCAATGACTCTGCTGCATAGTGAGTGACTCTTTTCTCCACATTTCACAACAGCTCCCTGTGATCTGCCACCAACAGTATAAATCGCCCGACATTCGTGATTCTTTCTATGTGTTCTTTAATTTTTTACTGTTTCCCTGTGTGGCACAGGGTGCATCTGTTGTATCAGTAACGCCATCTTCAGGCAGGGATGCTCATTCTATCAATATTTTGTCAACCCAGACCATTTGTGCGAATCTCAATTCGGATCGAGGCTTTAACCAAGCATCATGCAGATGCTCTTTCTGGCCCTT
>SRMA01001871.1:0-12337 GCA_007224835.1 Danionella cerebrum | reverse complement strand
AGCATTTTCCCAAGCTGAGATAGAGATGTGTCAATTTGGTTGCTATGGTAACCAGTATGGTTGCTATGGAGGGTCAGGTACCTCAATGAATGTTCCCGGGTCGCTATTAGTGAAACAAACTCACCCCCATGTCTCTAGCATTTTCCTAAGCTGAGATAGATATGTGTCAACCAGGTTGCTATGGTTACCATTATGGTTGCTATGGAGGGGTCATTGACATTATATAATGTTCCCTGTGTGACTATAAGTCACTTAGACCAACTCCTGTGTCTCTAGCATTTTCCTGGGCTGAGATAAAGATGTGTCAATTGGGTTGCTATGGAAATTAATCTGGTTGCTATGGATGAATTGGTGACATCATGTTCTAATCTGCATTCAACTTAGATCAATATAAAACAACTCCCATGTCTCTACGATGTTCCACTTAGAAGATATTTGACATTCAAAAATGATGTTGAAAAAACTGGGCGTGGCTTGATGAATTTATGTTAAATCATAAGCAATGATTGGCTGGATTAGTTATATGTATCCTTAATGTTGCTTTGAATCTCCATTGTGAACCAATTACAAAAGCTATTTTACAATAGGATCGTATGGGAATCAATTGCCCCATTGAAATGACTGGCAGCAATGCATCTCTATGGCCCATTGTGAGTCTATGAGAAGGCTAAGCCAATCAATTTTCGTTATTCAAATTAGTTGATTAACAGCTGCCTCCAACTGCCACTTTTCGAATCGAGGAGACATTTCTCAGATGTTGACCATGCCTCAAACAAATAAACATTACAGAAGAACCGTAAGACATATCGAGATGATTCTTTCTTTGTGAGAAGCAGAAGGCCTCAATGAAGATTATGATGTAAAATTTTTAACGATATGTGGAAAAATCTAGGAGTTATGGCGAGTTAGAAAAAGCCTTAATTTAAAACTTTGGAGCATACCTTTCTGGGTGAAATGCATTGAACTTAATGGAGCAATTTGCTTCCCTCGTTAAGGTTTAGCCCTCCTAGTTTAAAAACCGTAGGTCATATGAAAAAAACAACTGCATCTTTGGAAAGAGGACAAATTTCTCTACTACTTTAATATAAATTTTATGCATAAAGGGTAAAGTTTACTTTAGGAGAGAGGAATAAATGAAGAAGTTTGAGAGGTGAAAAATTAGAGTGTAAGCTAGAGTGGAGCAGAATTAGGTAAAAATCCAAAATCTTTATTAAACTTAAACTGCGATTTATTAAAATCTGTAAAAGATATGTAAAAGCTGAAAAGAGCTTTTAAAAGCTGAAAATGTGTTGAATTGTTTAAAATTTTAATGATTGCTCTAGCTGAAAGTATGCTGAAGTTATGAAGTTTGAAAAAAAGCTGAAGATTTAAAGAGATTTGAAGAGTCTCCCCATTCATTTCAATGGAAAAAATATTTTAAATAAAGTTAAATTTTATAAAAAGTATAAAAGATATCAAAAAGCTGTATACGAGCAACATAGAGCAAAAAAAGCTGTACGTTTTGACGTTTGAATGGTGTTTCTAGGGCAAAGTATGCTGAAGTAGTAGGCTCCGGAAAAAGGGGGGGGAATAAGAATAATAACTAGAAAGTGCATTTCCTAGCGGAAAATGCGTGTGAATGCAGAGAGCTGAAAGAGAATGCTTAAAATTGCTGAATTCCTTGGCTGAACGGTGAAACATTAGAAAGTTAAAAGTGTCAAAAGTTAAAAGTTGAAGCTAAAAGGTGAAACACTGTAATTTGAAAAGTGTCAAAATTTGAAAGCTGAAGCTGAAACATTGTGAAGTTGAAATATGTAAAGTTGAAAGTGAAAGCTGAATGTTAAAATATTAGAAAGTTGAAAGTGTCAAAAGTTGAAAGTGGAAGCTGAAAGGTGAAACATTGCAAAGTTGAAAATATCAAAAGTTGAAAGTGGAGGCTGAAAGGTGAAACATTTTAAAGTTGAAAACGTATAAAGTTGAAAGGTGAAGCATTGTAAAGTTGAAAGTGTCAAAAATGGAAAGTGGAAGCTGAAGGTGAAACTTTTGAAAGTTTAAAGTGTCAAAAGTTTAAAGTGGAAGCTGAAAGGTATAATATAAGTAAGTTGAAATTCTGTCTAGCATTTTCCTAACCTAAGATAAAGATATGGCAATTGCGTTGCTGTGGTAAAAAGTCTGGTCGCTCAGGACAGGTCATTTAAATAATAGATTGTTCCCAGTGTCACTATGAGTGAAACAAAACAACCCCCATGTCTCTAGTATTTTCCAAAGCTTATATAGGGATATGCCAATTTGGTTGCTATGGTAACCAGTATGGTTGCTATGGAGGGGTCAGTGACATTATATAATGTTCCCTGTGTGACTACAAGTCATTTAGACCAACTCCCGTGTCTCTCTCATTTTCCTAAGCTGAGATAGAGATGTGTCAATTTGGTTACTATGGTAACCAGTACGGTTGCTATGGAGGGGTCAGTGACATATAATGTTCCCTGTGTGACTACAAGTCATGTAGACCAACTCCCGTGTCTCCCTCCTTTTCCTAAGCTGAGATAGAGATGTCAATTTGGTTGCTATGGTAACCAGTATGGTTGGTATAGAGGGGTCAGTGACATTATATAGTGTTCCCTGTGTTACTACAAGTCATTTAGACCAACTCCCGTGTCTCTAGCATTTTCCTAAGCTGAGATAGAGATGTGTCAATTTGGTTGCTATGGTAACCAGTATGGTTGCTATGGAGGGGTAAGTGACATTATATAATGTTCCCTGTGTGACTACAGGTCATTTAGACCAACTCCCCTGTCTCTCTCATTTTCCTAAGCTGAGATAGAGATGTGTCATTTTGGTTGCTATGGTAACCAGTATGGTTGCTATGGAGGGGTCATTGACATTATATAATGTTCCTTGTGTGACTACAAGTCAATTAGACCAACTCCTGTGTCTCTGGCATTTTCCTAGGCTGAGATAGAAAAGTGTCAATTTGGTTGCTATGGTAACCAGTATGGTTGCTATGGAGGGGTCAGTGACATTACATAATGTTCCCTGTGTGACTACAAGTCATTTAGACCAACTCCCGTGTCTCTCTCATTTTCCAAAGCTGAGATAAAGATGTGTCAACTTGGTTGCTATGGTAACCAGTATGGTTGCTATGGAGGGGTCAGTGACATTATATAATGTTCCCTGTGTTATCACAAGTCATTTAGACCAACTCCCGTGTCTCTCTCATTTTCCTAAGCTGAGATAGAGATTTGCCATATTGGTTGCTATGGTAAATTATTTGGTTGCTATGGAGGGGTAAGTGACATTATATAATGTTCCCTTTCTGACTACAAGTCATTTAAACCAACTCCCATGTCTCTCTCATTTTCCTAAGCTGAGATAGAGATGTGTCAATTTGGTTGCTATGGTAACCAGTATGGTTGCTATGGAGGGGCCAGTGACATTATATAAGGTTCCCTGTGTTACCACAAGTCATTTAGACCAACTCCCGTGTCTCTCTCATTTTCCTAAGCTGAGATAGAGATGTGTCGATTGGGTTGCTATGGTAACCAATATGGTTGCTACGGAGGGGTCATTGACATTATATAAGGTTCCTTGTTTGACTACAAGTCAATTAGACCAACTCCTGTGTCTCTAGCATTTTCCTAGGCTGAGAAAAAGATTATCTGGTTTGGTTGCTATGGTAAATAATCTGGTTGCTATGGATGAGTTAGTGACATCATGTTGTAATCTACATTCAACCTAGATCAATATAAAACAACTCCCATGTTTCTACGATGTTCCACTTAGAAGATATTTGACATTCAAAAATTATGTTGAAAAGTGGGCGTGGCTTGATGAATTAATGTTAAATCATAAGCAATGATTGGCTGGATTAGTTATATGCATCCTTAATGTTGCTTTGAATCTCCATTGTGAACCAATTACAAAAGCTCTTTTACAGTAGGATCGTATGGGAATCAATTGCCCCATTGAAATGAATGGCAGCAATGCATCTCTATGGCCCATTGTGAGTCTATGGGAAGGCTAAGCCAATCAAATTTCGTTATTCAAATTAGTTGATTAACAGCTGCCTCCAACTGCCACTTTTTGAATCGAGGAGACATTTCTCAGATGTTGACCATGCCTCAAACAAATAAACATTACAGAAGAACCGTAAGACATATCGAGATGATTCTTTCTTTGTGAGAAGCAGAAGGCCTCAATAAAGATTATGATGTAAATTTTTTAACAATATGTGGAAAATTCTAGGTGTTATGGCGAGTTATAAAAAGCCTTTATTTAAAACTTTGGAGCATCATTTTCTGGGTGAAATGTATTGATCTTAATGGAGCAATTTTCTTCCCTCGTTAAGGTTTAGCCCTCCTAGTTTAAAAACCGTAGGTCCTATGAAAGAAACAACTGCATCTTTGGAAAGAGGACAAATTTCTCTACTACTTTAATAATAATTTTGTGCATAAAGGGTAAAGTTTAGTTTAGGAGAGAGGAATAGATTAAGAAGTTTGAGATGTGGAAAATTAGGGTGGAAGCTAGAGTGGAGCAGAATTAGGTCAAAATCCAAATTCTTCATTAAACTTAAACTGTGATTTATAAAAATCTGTAAAAGATATGAAAAAGCTGAAAACACATTTTAAAAGCTGAAAATGGGTTGAATTGTTTAAAATTTGAATGATTGCTCTAGCTGAAAGTATGCGGAAGATATGAAGGTTGAAAAAAAAGCTGAAGATTGAAAGAGATTTGAAGTGTTTCCCATTCATTTCAATGGGAAAAATATTTTAAATAAAGTTAAATTTTATAAAAAGTATAAAAGTTTGAAAAGTGATATGTAATAGCAACCTAGTCTGAAAAAAGCTGAACATTTTAAAGTTTGAATGGTGTTTCTAGTGCAAAGTATGCTGAAGTAGTTGGTTTTTCAAAGTGGGGAATAAAAATACACAAAAAAACACACAATGATACGAATAGTGTGGACGCCTGCATCAATAATTCAATAATAACACGTGAGGATAACAATAGGTGAATGCCCCGGTATTCACACTCAACACGAGGAGGGTCATTATGGGATGTTCTGGCATTCACAGACCATCTGACATTCTAATGAAATGCGTGTGAATGCAGAGAGCTGAAAATCAAAGCAGGCTGAAAGTATCTCAAAATATCTAAAGTTGAAAAGTGAAGCTGAAAGGTGAAAGATTTGAAAGTTGGAAGTGTCAAAAGTTGAAAGTGGAAGCTGAAAGAAGAAAAATTGGAAAGTTGAAAGTGTCAAAAGTAGAAAGTGGAAGCTGAAAGGTTAAACATTATAAACTTGAAAACGTATAAATTTGAAAGTGGAGGATAAAAGGTGAAACATTAGAAAGTTGAAAGGTAAAGCTGTAAATTGAAACAGAAACTTGAAAGTGTCAAAAGTTGAAAGGTGAAGCTAAAAAGTGAAACGTAAAAACTGAAAGTATAAGCTGAAAGTTGAAACACTGAAAAAATGTTAATGTCCAAATTGCTTAAGTAATCGTTATAGTTTTAATGCCTAAAAATGAAAAATGTATAGGTTGAAATTTTCAAAATTGCTTAAAGTTAAAGCTGAACAGAGAAACATTGAAAAGTTGCTGAAAGTTTATACCTGAATCTACGTACTTTCTCAAATATACTTTACTTTATTCTATAGGTCTAGTTTGCCAAAGGCGACAGACAAATGTATACAATTTACAAAACATTTTATATTTATTTTTCTTACAGACATGATCATATTACCAATCTTTTAAGACACAATGCAAGTAGTATACATTTACTGATTAGTTATAAATACAAATGTTATAAGTACTATTCTTTCAAGTGCTTTTATTTCAAATGATTGTTACATAAATTTATGTATGTACCGTATATTATAGTGAAAAATAGGTATATCCCATTTACATTATTGCTTAAAAAAAGTTCAATTATATTATTATTACTGAAAAAAATATCACAATAAGATAAATATAGTGTGCTACAATTTTCAATTTTGTTCACAGTGTATGTGTCAAATGTAATGGTAAATAATCTGTCAAGGCCCAACAATTTAATTGTATCATCTTCTATGTTGAAAAGTATTCTATTGACCTAATCATCATCATCCCAATGTTTTTCAAAGAGAACATTCTGAACTTTTTAGTGTTGTATTAGGTCTTTTAAGTTAAAGTGTAGCCAAGTGTAGTCACATGATTCTTTTACTGGATGTCAATTAATAGAGTGATACTGTTTTACTAGATGTTTGATAATAACTATGTTTATTTTTATCTTATAAAGATTTGTCACATCATGGTTAGTCTTGGACTAATATTCCCACTATCCAGATATCTAAGCACCAATAGTTCAGAGCCATTTGATTTAAGATTAGAATGGGAACATATTCAAGTCATTATGTGAGACCAATCTGAGCTTCAGAGGTTTTCTGAAAGCTGCTCTGAAACATTCACAGTTCACATAAACAGAATGGTGACAAATGCTTGGGTTTAGATTAGCCCAAAGCTAAGTTCTCAGATGTGCAAACCCCTCATCCTTCTACCAGCTGATGCTCCAAATTAATGATTGTTTAAAAATTCTGTCCTCATAATTAATTATTCACTCTAAAGTGAGCAACTGAATGAACTGTTTTTCAAATAATTTAACCAATTTGAGGAAAAAAGGCATGTCATGAAAATTAATGAAAAGATGAAGCATAGAATAAACAAATAAAAAAATGTCCTAGAATGCAAAACAAAGATAATGAAAATAAGATTTGTTGTCATAACAATTCTATTGATGATTGATGTCCAAGAGATTTCCTGCTGGATCGTGCTGAGGGTTCACTGTACTGAACAGAGGGTATGTGAAGGTGGCGTTATTAACTCATCCTGAAAAGACACAAAAATTATGTATTAATGGAATAAAACAAACAAATCAGTTGAAAGCAACAAAGAAAAGTTACCTTAAAGAAGTGGAAGGCAGGAATCTTCCAGTGTCCTGTGAATCCAGTGTCAGTTTACAAAGTTGAGTTTTTTGCAGTATTCAGGGTATTCACTGGGAAATTGACAAACCACGGTGATTAAAGGCACTATAATACATAAATGATGATATGTGATAACATAAAAACTGTACCCCATGGTTTATTCTGTAGACATATGGACACTGGCAGGAGATCATATGTCCAGCAGACTGCAGGTTGTTGTCTTACAGTTTCTTGTAGTTTTTGAATAATCGCAGAAACAGGAAGTCTCTGTGTGATCCAGGTGGGTCTGTGTTTGTGCCTGCAGCATCTGATCAGTTGTAGCATGATGTCCAGGTGGAACTGAGCTGATTATTGTTAGTCCAGACAGGGATAATGATGGTATAGATTGAACAACTACAAAAACAATGCTATAAAGTGCTAAAAACAGTGAAACCAGTTAATAACATTAAGTAAAAGGAAATGGGATGGGATAAAATGTGAGCATCAGCTGGTAAGAATCAGAAAGTATGTGTTCAATAAAGAACACATACTTTCTGATAAATTTAGGAGGTGTGCAAAGCTGTTTTAGTTTTGTCCTGAATAATGCATAGGCCAAATTTGATAAATAGATTTATAAATATAGAATAATACAATATCAAATACGGTTAAGAACATTTTCTGACGTATAAAATTATTGACAATAACTGTAAATTATTGTCAATAATTTTATCAATATAATCAATATAAATTTAAAATAAATAACATTAAAATAAAAATATGAGGCCGAGAAGAGTATAAGTCCAGAGGAGTATGAGTGCTGAAGAGTATGAGTGCAGAAGAGTATGAGGTCCAACGGAAAATGAATTCAGAAGAGTATGAAGTCCTGAAGATAATGAGTGCAGAAGCGTAAGAGTGCAGAAGAATATGAGGTCCAGAGGAATATGCATGCTGAAGAATATGAGGTCCTGAAGAGTATCAGTACAGAGGAATATAAGGCCCAGAGTCCCAAAAATTTGTGCGTACAAGATAATCTTAAACACATAATCTTAATAATTAGGTCCAGAAAAGTTTTTTTCATTGTAACAAAAGACTTTGATTGTAGGCACAGTTTAAAACACAACTTACCTCTGTATTACCTGCGAGATGACAGTACACAGTAGACTGGATTGTGGTAACTGTAGTATGTTTTCATAACTCCACAGTGCAGACAGTGTTGAGGTCGAGAGATGAAGATGAGGTCCAGCAGTGTATTCTTCTCTGTGGTTGCAGCAGTGATGACTTGAGCATATCCTTTAGACATGAACAGATCCAGTATTGGTTTGCTTGCACCAGATGAAAAGTTCTCATTGAAATCACCACAGACAACAATGGGATGACAATCCACAATCTCCAGTGCATCCAGAAGGCTTCTCAGGTTGGACAGGAAGGATGTTACACTGTAGTCTGGAGGTCTGTAGACAGCAGCAATCAGTGCATGAAAGGGGGTTTCAATTTTCAAAGCCACAAACTCAAGGTCAGTCACATTGTGGACATACTGTTTTTCACGAGCTTGAATGTGATCTTTGATGTAAATAGCAACTCCACCACCATCTCGTTTAGCCAGTTGTGGGAAATTGGTGTAGGACACATGTCTGTTCCTTTTGAACATGTTGTAACCCTGTAGATGGAGACTCTCAGCAACAAAGGATCCTTTGAGATGAGTTTCGGTTAAGCACAAGACGTCAGCAAGACACAGCTCATGATGGCTCTTGATGTCATTGATATGAGACGGCAGTCCTTCTGTGTTATGGTGAACAATGGTCAGAATGTTGGATGTGCTCAGTGTTCGAGTCACCTGAAGGAGCGGCATCATATCTTCCATGCTGGCTTGTTTCATGTTTTCCAGAGCTGCAGTGATTTCTGTATTTGCATATATTTTTCTGTCATCCATGTCCAGTAGATGCAGTCCCCTGAGAGAGGTCACTCTGCTGAGAGCTACGTAAGCCATGCCGGGTTCAAAGATGTGCTTCAGTGAGACCACCGCTGAGTGTGTCGTCATACCCTGAACCTTGTGAATTGTACAAGCAAAGGCCAGTTTAATGGGAAACTGTCGGCGAATCACTCCTTTCTGTTTCAGATTCTCCTCTGCTCTCTCTATGTACACCAGATCAGATGGATGTCCTGGTTCTCTGTCGTGATGATTCTGTCCAGATGTTTCATTATCCATCCTGAGACCAAGTTTAGTGACATATGAAGATCCATTTTGTTCAGAGGTCAAAATTCTGAGTAATGTAGCGAATGAACCATTGACTAAACCCTGGGAAATGTCCAGATTTCTAGTGAGCATGACGCGAGCTCCCTCAGCAACGTGTAGTGTGTCTGGTAATTCATTACTGGTTCCTTTAAAAGGTGTTGGTTGTTTGGTCATTCTTCCAGTTCGAGGATCCTTCTTGTAATCATCAGCATCAACATTCATTGGATGAGAAAACAGTTGAGTTAATGTTGAAGAGTTGTGAGCATCCACCTGTTTATTGGTCGCAAAAATGTGCAGGACATCAGTTCGACAAAGTTGTGGTTCAGTGATGGTTTGTAAAAGCAAAGCTCTGTCTGCGTCTGATAACTCATCTGATTTGTCCTTGACTCGGATCCGGTTCAGCATTTCTGCAAAAGCAACATCATCTTTCTGCCGCATGATCTCCGTTAGAGTGATCATCTGAAAGTGTTCCTGCCACAGGTCGATCTCACACGGGTCATATACACACAGAGGTTTAGATTGTCGGACAGGAGGAAGCTGGAAGAAATCACCCACTGTTATCAGTGACATGCCTCCAAACGGTTTCTGACTGCCTTTGATCTGTTTGAGTCTGACATCCACGTAAGCAAAAAGATTTTTAGAGACCATGGACACTTCATCAATTATCAGGATTTCAGCATTTATCAGCTCGGATCTCACTTCATCCAGTTGGTTTCCCAGGCCTTGAAACGGTGGCTTTAGGCTTCTCGGCAGCTTGAGCAGAGAGTGCAGTGTTGTGCCGGATATATTAAAGGCTGCAGTTCCAGTGAAAGCTGCTAACAGGACAGTAGGTCTGGATATGTCTGGCTCCTCAGCGTGTCTCTGCTGTTTCCTCAGTATTTTCGAAGCTTCTGAGTGGATGCATTTAATGAGATGTGACTTTCCTGTTCCAGCTCCACCATTGATGTAAAAGAAGAACTGATCTGGATTAAGGCCGCAAACTCGTTTAATGCACCAGTCTCTGACTGTATAAAACACACAGGCTTGTTTCTGGTTCAGGTTCTGAAACATTTGGCGTAGTACAGTGGGGTCAATAGCAGGTTGCTCTCTGATGGCTCTAGTTTCTGTTACAGCATTAAACTGTCGATTAAAGTCTGGCACGTTTTCTTGTTCATTTTCAGGTTGTGGCTCTCTGGCTTGAAGTTCTTCAATGCACTCTAATCTCACTACTTCAGATTCAGGTGCCAGGTTACACCATTCGTCGATCACACCTCTGTTCTGGTCGTACTTCTCAACAGCTTCCTCAATCTCTTCACTGTTTTTCTCATATTTGTCCTTGTTTTCTTTGACAATTACTCTGACGCTCTCAGAATGGTCAGATCCTCGTAGCTGTACCCAGCCGCTCTCATAAAAGGATTCATATGTGGGTAAAGAAAGCCTTTTCAGTTCCAGCTCTGATCGGAAAGGAAGGTAGAGCTTAAGCAATGTGCCGTAAAATTTCTCAGAGTCTTTCTGCTGTGAGCAGCGGTGAAATCTGATGATGGCAGGCTTGTCATGTTTTCTCCTCTGAATAAATCCCATCTCATTCAGCAAGGGAAGGACATCTTTACGTTGAGTCTCTTTGCCGTAGACAAATCGACAAGTAGCTGCAAAATCGGCCAAACACATCAACTCAAACTCTGGAGTTTCGGGTCTGCATTTGTATTTGTCCATCAGTGATGTCATCCATACATTTGCACATTCTGGTGTTGTGTTCTCCAGGTATGAAAGGGGACGGCTCATTTTTAATGCATTGTCATCTGTTGGTATGAATACAACGCCACAAGAACACTTCTTCATGTTGATGCCACATGCACGAGTCACACACTCCTGAGCGCTGATCTCTCTCTTTTTGGAATACGCCTGCATGACGGCCCTCATTTCATCACATTCGTTGATGTTTTCTCTGTCCGAGTTCTGAATGACAGTTTTGAGGTATTCAGATAGTCCCGCCTCTTTCTTCGTTATATAAGAAGTTAAGTACATCACGCAACAATACGCGTTCAGAATATAACTCACATCGATATTCGCATCCCATGCTTCCAGCAGATGAGGATTATAGCCATTTACCCAGCAATCCTTAGGGTCGCGTTTCAGAATGATGGCGCTGGATTTGTTCATCATGTTGAGACATCGTTCATAATCACTCAGTGTTAAACCACATTGATCCAGAAGCTGCTGCAAACTGAGAGAAGCTGTTTCAGGTTCCATTAGCAACATGTTCAGTGGTCTGAGCTTTTTCTTAGCTTCTTCAACATGAACCTCCTCACCAGGTCTCGTAATCATGGTCTTTCTGCTCGGTGGTTTAGGAAATCCAAATCTACATCCAGAGCCGGGGCTTTTGAAACATGTTCTTGAGTGTTGTTTACTGTGCATTTGAACTTCCTTCACTTTCTTGTGTAATTCAGGCTGTTTATGTGGGTCAGGAAGCTGAGCTGTGATGTATTTAGAGACAAAATCACAGATAATTTGATCAGAATCTTCCTCAAACACAGGTGCACCTTCTACCCAGATGAGACAGTGTATGTGTGGGCTTCCTCTGTGCTGAAATTCCACTCTGTAGAAGTAGTCCATGACTTTACCCAGAGGTTGTGCTGGAGATAAGATTAAATCTCTGAATAAGGCTTCAACACGTTTATCAAACATACGCATCGTTGTCACTGGATTACTCCGTAATATGTCACACTTTGCTGCCCAGTCCAGATCCTCAAAGTCAACTTCTTCACCTTGCTGGGTTTTTATTACCTCGATGACTTCAGGCCAACGCATTTCTGCTGCTGAGAACGTACAGAAGAATGTAGGAGTTCCCAGTTGTCTGATCAAGGCAAAAAGATCTCTGGTTGTTTTCTCCCAGTAAGCTGGTGTTCCTCTCAGTGGCTGCATGAATCTCACTGCATCTCTATTCCTCACCAGTTTCTCAACCTCACGTTTATCTTGTAACATTTGTGATGTTATTCTCCGTCCATCTCTGGTCACTGGTTTTCCTTTACGTAACTGGATAGTCATGCTGGAAGTGGCTAAGTGTATTTCAGTCACAAACTGAGCAAAGAACAAGTAATTTGTGTCTCTGGCAAAGCGCTCATCAATACCGAAAAGCCTTGATTTGAAATAACTACTAGGTGTTAATTTAATGCGTCTCTGTTCATCAAGTGTGTTTAGACCAGTAGGGAACTGCA
>SRMA01001870.1:0-21274 GCA_007224835.1 Danionella cerebrum | reverse complement strand
TCTCCCTAGTAGAAATGCTTTTCAGAGTCAGTAAAAGCACAGGGTTCTCTCCACGCCGCGACTGCGATGAGGTGTCTGTGTGAATTCGTGAAGGCCAATAAATTGCGTTGGTGTTCTGCCTTTGACATGTGCTGTCTTTCAAACAGAGTCTGCTTTTACTTGTTCCCTTAGATTCTCCTGGTGAAATTCCCGCGGTGGCGTTGTCCGTTTTGACGAGTTGATTTCTTCTGCTCGTCGCAGTCAGCAGGACAATGCCAGCAACACACAGCCAACGTCAGCGAGAGATGTGCGTGTGCTTATGAGAGCCGACCGCACTCCGAAAGCCACACTCAAGACTCACTCAGAGAACAACATACGGGTAAAGTGCACGCGATGCCAGGCTGCCCAATATCGGAAAGAGAGTAGATTTGGTGTCCAGCACACGTTTTGTTCGATGCGTTTGTAAAATGTACAAATTGTTTATGGTAACATGTTACAAATGTAAAAAAATAAAGAAACCAAAACAATCTTAGCTCACTTTTTGTACGTGTTTCATATATGATTCGTACATTGGATATTGTGATTTTCTCGGGACCGTCGTAGAAGTGATCATTTTGAAGTGTTTTGAACATTTCTTATATTTTTTTCAATTTAACAAGAAATCAGTCGCACCAAGAGGAAAACTAAAGTGTTGCCCATAAATGTTTACCCGTTTACTACCTCGTTCGTTCATTGTCTGTATTCGCTGTGAAAATTAATGAACGCGATCTGTGTCTTTGCAGAGAAGAGTATCCTTCAATCGTAATCCGCTCATACGAGGTGTCAAAGCGGTGGCCCTTTGCATCAATCGGTACCCAGGAAGCAGCTCTCGCGTTTCCCAAATCCATCTTCCCTTTTCAGAGTCAAAGGCTTATGGTGCCGGTGCACGTTTCCAGCGCCGTTTGGGAAGATTGCGGGGTACGCCCTAGAATCGAGCAAATCCAATGATCTCGACGCATGTTTTTGCTCCAGTGGAGTAAACCGGAGAAAACCCGCTCACGAGAATGAGCAAGTTCCTTTTGGAAGAGCCCCGGCTGTCCTCGAACCAGCAACCTTCTCACTAAAAGAGGAACAGCGATACCCGGCGTGCCACTCGCAACAAATCATCTGCAATGTATTCACGCGAAAAAAATGAGATGGGGAAAAAAAACAAAAAAAAAAACAACGGACAAGCCTCTGTCACCCAAAAGCCCGTCGCTGACACAGCTACACCGGCGTGATGCTGATGACGAGTCCCACCCCGACTCATCATGGTCAAAATGTAAAGTGCCCTCGCATTGGTTACGTACTCAATGGCATTGAGCACCTAACAAATGTTCTAAGGCATGCGCGGTAATGAATATCGAAACACACATGCGCGATGACATGCGCTGTCTTTAAAACAGAGTCTGCTTTTACTTGTTCCCTTAGATTCTCCTGGTGAAATTCCCGCGGTGGCGTTGTCCGTTTTGACGAGTTGATTTCTTCTGCTCGTCGCAGTCAGCAGGACAATGCCAGAAACACACAGCCAACGTCAGCGAGAGATGTGCGTGTGTTTATGAGAGCCGACCGTACTCCAAAAGCCACACTCAAGACTCACTCAGAGAACAACATACGGGTAAAGTGCACGCGATGCCAGGCTGCCCAATAACGGAAAGAGAGCCGATTTGGTGTCCAGCACACGTTTTGTTCGATGCGTTTGTAAAATGTACAAATTGTTTATGGTAAAATGTTAAAAATGTAAAAAAATAAAGAAACCAAAACAATCTTAGCTCACTTTTTGTACGTGTTTCATCTATGATTCATACATTGGATATTGTGATTTTCTCGGGACCGTCGTAGAAGTGATCATTTTGAAGTGTTTTGAATATTTCTTATATTTTTTTCAATTTAACAAGAAATCAGTCGCACTAAGAGGAAAACTAAAGTGTTGCCCATAAATGTTTACCCGTTTACTACCTCGTTCGTTCATTGTCTGCATTCGTTGTGAAAATTAATGAACACGATCTGTGTCTTTGCAGAGAAGAGTATCCTTCAATCGTAATCCGCTCATACGAGGTGTCAAAGCGGTGGCCCTTTGCATCAATCGGTACCCAGGAAGCAGCTCTCGCGTTTCCCAAATCCATCTTCCCTTTTCAGAGTCAAGGCTTATGGTGCCGGTGCACGTTTCCAGCGCCGTTTGGGAAGATTGCGGGGTACGCCCTAGAATTGAGCAAATTAAATGATCTCGACGCATGTTTTTGCTCCAGTGGAGTAAACCGGAGAAAACCCGCTCACGAGAATGAGCAAGTTCCTTTTGAAGAGCCCCGGCTGGCCTCGAACCAGCAACCTTCTCACTAAAAGAGGAACAGCGATACCCGGCGTGCCACTCGCAGCAAATCATCTGCAATGTATTCACGCGAGAAAAATGAGATGGAGAAAAAAAACAAAAAAAACAACGGACAAGCCTCTGTCACTCAAAAGCCCGTCGCTGACACAGCTACACCGGCGTGATGCTGATGACGAGTCCCACCCCGACTCATCATGGTCCAAATGTAAAGTGCCCTCGCATTGGTTACGTACTCAATGGCATTGAGCACCTAACACATGTTCTAAGGCATGCGCGGTAATGAATATCGAAACACACATGCGCGATGACGTACTCAATAGTATTGAGGACGTAATCAATGTTCATACGCGCATGCGCGGTGATGGATTTTGAAATTCCCATACCCTGTGATTAGGTTTTAAAGTCTATGGTTAAAACCATAGATATTTTATAATCAGACAAGTGCTCTTTGAAAAGACATAACAATTATACTGACACGAAATACTGTTTTTACTCTGATGATCCCGATTCGTTTGATCACTCGTTTTGGAAGTGCATAAATACAGCAGTTTGTGAAATTCGATTTTAAGTAATTGTATTGTTGATATTCATATTATTTTTTGCTATTGTTGTTGTTCTAATGCTGTTTATTTCTTTATTTTAAATACATTTTTATTTTATACATTTATTTTATTTAACAATATGAAGCCGCGCGAAAGAAAAAAAAAAAGTGCGCATCCTCTTCCCCGCACCGCAAATCCACACAGACTTCAGACACATCAGTGAGCTGCCGCCCCGCTCACAGCCAATTGTGACGTCGTGCGCCCATTATAAATGGCCTATTATGCAGTGCATTTAAGTTGACGGTGACCGGAAATATTCAGGGTCTCCCCAACACTCTGTTCGCGAGCAGCGTGTGATTCTCGGTGGGCTTAAGCTCTCAGGTCATTTGGTTCCTCGCCTCGACGGAGTAGATTCAAGGTTTGCTCAAACAGGGACCTATGCAAATGACGTTCAACTCTATTGGTTGCGTCGTCACGCTCGTCATTCTCGTCACGCCTGACTGATAAACGCTTGTTTAGACTTGATGTGTCTGGTTTTACTTGCCTAAGAAATGCTTTTGTCTTTTATTTGAAGCTCGTAGTTAACTGGACGCTTAACCACTTCAACAGATTCGTGCTATGTATTTGTGTTTTTTCTTTTCAGAGGTTCGCCACCTGAGGGCGCACACGCTCCAAAAACCGCAGAGAGAGAAAAGAGAGAGAGAGAGAGAGAGAGAGAGAGAGAGAGAGAGAGAGGGCCAGGGTTGAGTAACGTTTTTTTGTTCAATTTCTCTCTGATCTCTTGGTCACTTTTGATAAATTACCGCTTGTGGGAGATTTTAATATTCATGTAGATGAACCAGGTGATGCCCTTGGACTGTCATTTATAGACCTGGTAAATTCATTTGGGGTTCAACAAAACATTTCCAGACCACCTCATAGTCTTATTAGGGAAATATACACCACTTATTAATTAATTTTTTCCTCTTTTTCGAGTTTCAACTTGTTGGTTTACTGTAAAGCTGCTTTGAGACACCGTCCGTTGTGAAAAGCGCTATATAAATAATCAAACTTGAACTTGTGTGTTATTGCTGCTGTGTTTAATTGAAAAAAAAAGGGATAGAGACAAGAAAATTCGAGACTTGTCTTTTTTCTCTCTAAAGATGGGTTGCAGCTACAACTACAGTGACAAAATTTAGCTTTGAGAGCAAAACTGACATTCCAAATGTGTCCGTGACTGCGGCCCTTTGGGCCTGTGCTATGGCTGTTCTTTACAGTCGACGCATTTCACAAGAGCTAGCACTGTGGCTTTTCATCAAAAGGTCACTAGTTCGAGGCTAGCGGGCTGCTCCTGCTGGTTACAGATGCTAATGAGCCAAGTACGGGTTTCTTTTTCAGAAAGCAGCAGAAACGAAGGCTGTGACAGTGATTTCCCTCTCTCTCTCTCTCTCTCTCCCTAGTAGAAATGCTTTACAGAGTCAGTAAAAGCATAGGGTTCTCTCCACGCCGCGACTGCGATGACGTGTCTGTGTGAATTCGTGAAGGCCAATAAATTGCGTTGGTGTTCTGCCTTTGACATGCACTGCCTTTTAAACAGAGTCTGCTTTTACTTGTTCCCTTAGATTCTCCTGGTGAAATTCCCGCGGTGGCGTTGTCCGTTTTGACGAGTTGATTTCTTCTGCTCGTCGCAGTCAGCAGGACAATGCCAGGAACACACAGCCAACGTCAGCGAGAGATGTGCGTGTGTTTATGAGAGCCGACCGCGCTCCGAAAGCCACACTCAAGACTCACTCAGAGAACAACATACGGGTAAAGTGCACGCCATGCCAGGCTGCCCAATAACGGAAAGAGAGCAGATTTGGTGTCCAGCACACGTTTTGTTCGATGCGTTTGTAAAATGTACAAATTATTTATGGTAAAATGTTAAAAATGTAAAAAAATAAAGAAACCAAAACAATCTTAGCTCACTTTTTGTACGTGTTTCATCTATGATTCGTACACTGGATATTGTGATTTTCTCGGGACCGTCGTAGAAGTGATCATTTTGAAGTGTCTTGAACATTTCTTATATTTTTTTCAATTTAACAAGAAATCAGTCGCACTAAGAGGAAAACTAAAGTGTTGCCCATAAATGCTTACCCGCTTACTACCTCGTTCGTTCATTGTCTGCATTCGTTGTGAAAATTAATGAACGCGATCTGTGTCCTTGCAGAGAAGAGTATCCTTCAATCGTAATCCGCTCATACGAGGTGTCAAAGCGGTGGCCCTTTGCATCAATCGGTACCCAGGAAGCAGCTCACGCGTTTCCCAAATCCATCTTCCCTTTTCAGAGTCAAAGGCTTATGGTGCCGGTGCACGCTTCCCGCGCCGTTTGGGAAGATTGCGGGGTACGCCCTAGAATTGAGCAAATTCAATGATCTCGACGCATGGTTTTGCTCCAGTGGAGTAAACCGGAGAAAACCCGCTCACGAGAATGAGCAAGTTCCTTTTGGAAGAGCCCCGGCTGGCCTCGAACCAGCAACCTTCTCACTAAAAGAGGAACAGCCATACCCGGCGTGCCACTCGCAACAAATCATCTGCAATGTATTCACGCGAGAAAAATGAGATGGAGAAAAAACACAAAAAAAAACAACGGACAAGCCTCTGTCACCCAAAAGCCCGTCGCTGACACAGCTACACCGGCGTGATGCTGATGACGAGTCCCACCCGGACTCATCATGGTCAAAATGTAAAGTGCCCTCGCATTGGTTACGTACTCAATGGCATTGAGCACCTAACAAATGTTCTAAGGCATGCGCCGTAATGAATATCGAAACACACATGCGCGATGACATGCGCTGTCTTTTAAACAGAGTCTGCTTTCACTTGTTCCCTTAGATTCTCCTGGTGAAATTCCCACGGTGGCGTTGTCCGTTTTGACGAGTTGATTTCTTCTGCTCGTCGCAGTCAGCAGGACAATGCCAGAAACACACAGCCAACGTCAGCGAGAGATGTGCGGGTGTTTATGAGAGCCGACCGCACTCCGGAAGCCACACTCAAGACTCACTCAGAGAACAACATACGGGTAAAGTGCACGCGATGCCAGGCTGCCCAATAACGGAAAGAGAGCAGATTTGGTGTCCAGCACACGTTTTGTTCGACGCGCTTGTAAAATGTACAAATTGTTTATGGTAAAATGTTAAAAATGTAAAAAAATAAAGAAACCAAAACAATCTTAGCTCACTTTTTGTACGTGTTTCATCTATGATTCTTACATTGGATATTGTGATTTTCTCGGGACCGTCGTAGAAGTGATCATTTTGAAGTGTTTTGAACATTTCTATATTTTTTTCAGTTAAAAAAAAAAAATCAGTCGCACTAAGACAAAATCTAAAGTGTTGCCCATAAATGTTTACCCGTTTACTACCTCGTTCGTTCATTGTCTGTATTCGTTGTGGAAATTAATGAACGCGATCTGTGTCTTTGCAGAGAAGAGTATCCTTCAATCGTAATCCGCTCATACGAGGTGTCAAAGCCGTGGCCCTTTGCATCAATCGGTACCCAGGAAGCAGCTCTCGCGTTTCCCAAATCCATCTTCCTTTTCAGAGTCAAAGGCTTATGGTGCCGGTGCACGTTTCCAGCGCCGTTTGGGAAGATTGCGGGGTACGCCCTAGAATTGAGCAAATTCAATGATCTCGACGCATGTTTTTTGCTCCAGTGGAGTAAACCGGAGAAAACCCGCTCACGAGAATGAGCAAGTTCCTTTTGGAAGAGCCCCGGCTGGCCTCGAACCAGCAACCTCTCACTAAAAGAGGAACAGCGATACCCGGCGTGCCACTCGCAACAAATCATCTGCAATGTATTCACGCCAGAAAAATGAGATGGAGAAAAAAAACAAAAAAAAACAACGGACAAGCCTCTGTCACCCAAAAGCCCCTCGCTGACACAGCTACACCGGCGTGATGCTGATGACGAGTCCCACCCCGACTCATCATGGTCAAAATGGAAAGTGCCCTCGCATTGGTTACGTACTCAATGGCATTGAGCACCTAACAAATGTCCTAAGGCATGCGCGGTAATGAATATCGAAACACACATGCGCGATGACGTACTCAATAGTATTGAGGACGTAATTAATGTTCATACGCGCATGCGCGGTGATGGATTTTGAAACTCCCATACCCTGTGATTAGGTTTTAAAGTCTATGGTTAAAACCATAGATATTATATAATCAGACAAGTGTTCTTTGAAAAGACATAACAATTATACTGACACGAAATACTGTTTTTACTCTGATGATCCCGATTCGTTTGATCACTCGTCTTGGAAGTGCATAAATACAGCAGTTTGTGAAATTCGATTTTAAGTAACTGTATTGTTGATATTCATATTATTATTTGCTATTGTTGTTGTTCTAATGCTGTTTATTTCTTTATTTTAAATACATTTTTATTTTATACATTTATTTTATCTAACAATATGAAGCCGTGCGAAAGAAAAAAAAAAAGTGCGCATCCTCTTCCCCGCACCGCAAATCCACACAGACTTCAGACACATCAGTGAGCGGCCGCCCCGCTCACAGCCAATTGTGACGTCGTGCGCTCATTATAAATGGCCTATTATGCAGTGCATTTAAGTTGACGGTGACCGGAAATATTCAGGGTCTCCCCCAACACTCTGTTCGCGAGCAGCGTGTGATTCTCGGTGGGCTCCGGCTCACAGGACATTTGGTTCCTCGTCTCGACGGAGTAGATTCAAGGTTTGCTCAAACAGGGACCTATGCAAATGACGTTCAACTCTATTGGTTGCGTCGTCACGCTCGTCATTCTCGTCACGCCTGACTGATAAACGTTTGTTTAGACTTGATGTGTCTGGTTTTACTTGCCTAAGAAATGCTTTTGTCTTTTATTTGAAGCTCGTGGTTAACTCGACGCTTAAAAACATCAAAACATTCATGGTGTGTATTTGTGTTTTTTTTTCTTTTCAGAGGTTCGCCACCTGAGGGCGCACACGCCCCAAAAACCGCAGAGAGAGAGAGAGAGAGAGAGAGAGAGAGAGAGAGAGAGGGCCAGGTTTGAGTAACGTTTTTTTGTTCAATTTCTCTCTGATCTCTTGGTCACTTTTGATAAATTACTGCTTGTGGGAGATTTTAATATTCATGTAGATGAACCAGGTGATGCCCTGGGACTGTCATTTATAGACCTAGTAAATTCATTTGGGGTTCAACAAAACATTTCCAGACCACCTCATAGTCTTATTAGGGAAATATACACCACTTATTAATTAATTTTTTCCTCTTTTTCGAGTTTCAACTTGTTGGTTTACTGTAAAGCTGCTTTGAGACACTGTCCGTTGTGAAAGGCGCTATATAAATAATCAAACTTGAACTTGTGTGCTATTGCGGCTGTGTTTAATTGAAAAAAAAAAAGGGATAGAGACAAGAAAATTCGAGACTTGTCTTTTTTTTTCTCTAAAGATGGGTTGCAGCTATAACTACAGTGACAAAATTTAGCTTTGAGAGCAAAACTGACATTCCAAATGTGTCCGTGACTGCGGCCCCTTGGGCCTGTGCTAAGGCTGTTCTTTACAGTCGACGCATTTCACAAGAGCTAGCACCGTGGCTTTTCATCAAAAGGTCACTAGTTCGAGGCTAGCGGGCGGCTCCTGCTGGTTACAGATGCTAATGAGCCAAGTACGGGTTTCTTTTTTCAGAAAGCAGCAGAAACGAAGGCTGTGACAGTGATTTCTCTCTCTCTCTCTCTCTCTCTCTCTCTCCCTAGTAGAAATGCTTTACAGAGTCAGTAAAGCACAGGGTTCTCTCCACGCCGCGACTGCGATGACGTGTCTGTGTGAATTCGTGAAGGCCAATAAATTGCGTTGGTGTTCTGCCTTTGACATGTGCCGTCTTTTAAACAGAGTCTGCTTTTACTTGTTCCCTTAGATTCTCCTGGTGAAATTCCCGCGGTGGCGTTGTCCGTTTTGACGAGTTGATTTCTTCTGCTCGTCGCAGTCAGCAGGACAATGCCAGAAACACACAGCCAACGCCAGCGAGAGACGTGCGTGTGTTTATGAGAGCCGACCGCACTCCGAAAGCCACACTCAAGACTCACTCAGAGAACAACATACGGGTAAAGTGCACCCGATGCCAGGCTGCCCAATAACGGAAAGAGAGCAGATTTGGTGTCCAGCACACGTTTTGTTCGATGCGTTTGTAAAATGTACAAATTGTTTATGGTAAAATGTTAAAAATGTAAAAAAAATAAAGAAACCAAAACAATCTTAGCTCACTTTTTGTACGTGTTTCATCTATGATTCGTACATTGGATAGTGTGATTTTCTCGGGACCGTCGGAGAAGTGATCATTTTGAAGTGTTTTGAACATTTCTTATATTTTTTCAATTTAACAAGAAATCAGTCGCACTAAGAGAAAAACTAAAGTGTTGCCTATAAATGTTTACCCGCTTACTACCTGGTTCGTTCATTGTCTGTATTCGTTGTGAAAATTAATGAACGCGATCTGTGTCTTTGCAGAGAAGAGTATCCTTCAATCGTAATCCGCCCATACGCGGTGTCAAAGCGGTGGCCCTTTGCATCAATCGGTACCCAGGAAGCAGCTCTCGCGTTTCCCAAATCCATCTTCCCTTTTCAGATTCAAAGGCTTATGGTGCCGGTGCACGCTTCCAGCGCCGTTTGGGAAGATTGCGGGGTACGCCCTAGAATTGAGCCACTTCAATGATCTCGACGCATGTTTCTGCCCTCGTGGAGTAAACCGGAGAAAACACGCCCACGAGAATGGGCAAGTTGCTCTCGGAAGGGCCCCGGCTGGCCTCGAACCAGCAACCTTCTCACTAAAATAGGAACAGCGATACCCGGCGTGCCGCTCGCAACAAATCATCTGCAATGTATTCACGTGAGAAAAATGAGATGGAGAAAAAAAAAGAAACGGACAAGCCTCTGTCACCCGAAAGCCCGTCGCTGGCACAGCTACACCGGCGTGATGCTGATGACGAGTCCCACCCCGACTCATCCGTGTCACAATGTAAAGTGCCCTCGCGTCAAGCACATTTCTCGAGTGTTCTTTGAAAAGACATAACAATTATACTAACACGAAGTATTGATTTTGCTCTGATGAACCCGGCTCGTTTGATCACTCGTTTTGGAATTGCAGAAATACAGCAGTTTGTGAAATTCGATTTTAAGTTATTGTATGGTATGATATTCATATTATTATTATTATTTAGCAGCTGGAAGGGCGTTTAAAAAACAATGAATGAGTGAATTATTATTATAGTGGTGGTGGTTGTTGTTGTTGTTCTAATGCCGTTTATCTCTTTATTTTAAATACGTTTTTATTTTATTTAACGCTGTCAAATATGAAGCCGTGCGGAAGGAAGGAGCAAAAAAAGAGAAGGAAAGAAAGAAAAAAAAAGGCAGGGTCCCTTCCTCCTCCCTCACCACAATCCACCTAGACTTCAAACACATCGTGAGCAGTTTCCCGCTCCCAAACAGCTGAGACGTCGTGAGTCTTATATATGTGGTCCAATACGCAGAGCGTTTCGGTTGACGGTGACCAGAATTTTTCACGGTCTTCCCCAACACTCTGTTCGCGAGCAGCGTGTGATTCTCGGTGGGCTTAAGCTCTCAGGTCATTTGGTTCCTCGTCTCGACGGAGTAGATTCAAGGTTTGCGCAAACAGCGACCTATGCAAATGACGTTCAACTCTATTGGTTGCGTCGGCACGCTCGTCATTCTCGTCACGCCTGACTGATAAACGTTTGTTTAGACTTGATGTGTCTGGTTTTACTTGCCTAAGAAATGCTTTTGTCTTTTATTTGAAGCTCGTGGTTAACTGGACGCTTAACCACTTCAACAGATTCGTGCTGTGTATTTGTGTTTTTTCTTTTCAGAGGTTCGCCACCTGAGGGCGCACACGCTCCAAAACCCGCAGAGAGAGAGAGAGAGAGAGAGAGAGAGAGAGAGAGAGGGCCAGGTTTGAGTAACGTTTTTTTGTTCAATTTCTCTCTGATCTCTTGGTCACTTTTGATAAATTACTGCTTGTGGGAGATTTTAATATTCATGTAGATGAACCAGGTGATGCCCTTGGACTGTCATTTATAGACCTAGTAAATTCATTTGGGGTTCAACAAAACATTTCCAGACCACCTCATAGTCTTATTAGGGAAATATACACCACTTATTAATTAATTTTTTCCTCTTTTCGAGTTTCAACTTGTTGGTTTACTGTAAAGCTGCTTTGAGACACTGTCCGCTGTGAAAAGCGCTATATAAATAATCAAACTTGAACTTGTGTGCTATTGCGGCTGTGTTTAATTGAAAAAAAAAGGGATAGAGACAAGAAAATTCGAGACTTGTCTTTTTTCTCTCTAAAGATGGGCTGCAGCTATAACTACAGTGACAAAATTTAGCTTTGAGAGCAAAACTGACATTCCAAATGTGTCCGTGACTGCGGCCCTCTGGGCCTGTGCTAAGGCTCTTCTTTACAGTCGACGCATTTCACAAGAGCTAGCACTGTGGCTTTTCATCAAAGGGTCACTAGTTCGAGGCTAGCGGGCGGCTCCTGCTGGTTACAGATGCTAATGAGCCAAGTACGGGTTTCTTTTTCAGAAAGCAGCAGAAACGATGGCTGTGACAGTGATTTCTCTCTCTCTCTCTCTCTCTCTCTCTCCCTAGTAGAAATGCTTTACAGAGTCAGTAAAAGCACAGGTTTCTCTCCACGCCGCGACTGCGATGACGTGTCTGTGTGAATTCGTGAAGGCCAATAAATTGCGCTGGTGTTCTGCCTTTGACATGCGCTGTCTTTTAAACAGAGTCTGCTTTCACTTGTTCCCTTAGATTCTCCTGGTGAAATTCCCACGGTGGCGTTGTCCGCTTTGACGAGTTGATTTCTTCTGCTCGTCGCAGTCAGCAGGACAATGCCAGAAACACACAGCCAACGCCAGCGAGAGATGTGCGTGTGTTTATGAGAGCCGACCGCACTCCAAAAGCCACACTCAAGACTCACTCAGAGAACAACATACCGGTAAAGTGCACGCGATGCCAGGCTGCCCAATAACGGAAAGAGAGCAGATTTGGTGTCCAGCACACGCTTTGTTCGAGGCGTTTGTAAAATGTACAAATTGTTTATGGTAAAATGTTAAAAATGTAAAAAAATAAAGAAACCAAAACAATCTTAGCTCACTTTTTTTTTTTTTTTCATCTATGAAACGGACATTGGATATTGTGATTTTCTCGGGACCGTCGTAGAAGTGATCATTTTGAAGTGTTTTGAACATTTCTTATATTTTTTCAATTTAACAAGAAATCAGTCGCACTAAGAGGAAAACTAAAGTGTTGCCCATAAATGTTTACCCGTTTACTACCTCGTTCGTTCATTGTCTGAATTCGCTGTGAAAATTAATGAACGCGATCTGTGTCTTTGCAGAGAAGAGTATCCTTCAATCGTAATCCGCTCATACGAGGTGTCAAAGCCGTGGCCCTTTGCATCAATCGGTACCCAGGAAGCAGCTCTCGCGTTTCCCAAATCCATCTTCCTTTTCAGAGTCAAAGGCTTATGGTGCCGGTGCACGTTTCCAGCGCCGTTTGGGAAGATTGCGGGGTACGCCCTAGAATTGAGCAAATTCAATGATCTCGACGCATGTTTTTGCTCCAGTGGAGTAAACCGGAGAAAACCCGCTCACGAGAATGAGCAAGTTCCTTTTGGAAGAGCCCCGGCTGGCCTCCAACCAGCAACCTTCTCACTAAAAGAGGAACAGCGATACCCGGCGTGCCACTCGCAACAAATCATCTGCAATGTATTCACGCGTGAAAAATGAGATGGAGAAAAAAAACAAAAAAAAACAACGGACAAGCCTCTGTCACCCAAAAGCCCGTCGCTGACACAGCTACACCGGCGTGATGCTGATGATGAGTCCCACCCCGACTCATCCGTGTCACAATGTAAAGTGCCCTCGCGTCAAGCACATTTCTCGAGTGTTCTTTGAAAAGACATAACAATTATACTAACACGGAGTATTGATTTTGCTCTGATGAACCCGGCTCGTTTGATCACTCGTTTTGGAATTGCAGAAATACAGCAGTTTGTGAAATTCGATTTTAAGTTATTGTATGGTATGATATTCATATTATTATTATTATTTAGGAGCTGGAAGGGCGTTTAAAAAAACAATGAATGAGTGAATTATTATTATAGTGGTGGTGGTTGTTGTTGTTGTTCTAATGCTGTTTATCTCTTTATTTTAAATACCTTTTTATTTTATTTAACGCTGTCAAATATGAAGCCGTGCGGAAGGAAGGAGAAAAAAAAAGAGAAGGAAAGAAAAAAAAAAAGGCAGGGTCCCTTCCTCCTCCCTCACCGCAATCCACCTAGACTTCAAACACATCGGTGAGCAGTTTCCCGCTCCCAACCAGCTGAGACGTCGTGAGGTCTCACGGTCTTCCCCAACACTCTGTTCGCGAGCAGCGTGCAGTTCTCGGTCGACGGCAGCTCTCGGGTCATTTGTTAACTTGTCTCGACGGAGTGGATTCAAGGTTTGTCTCAAACAGCGACCTATGCAAATGAGTTCAATCCTATAGGTCGCGTCGTCACGCTCGTCACGCCAGACTGTTAAACGTTTGTTTAGATTTGATGTGTCCATGTTTGACTCGCCTAAGAAATGCTTTTGTCTTTTATGTGAAGCTCGTGGTTAACTCGACGCTTAAAAACATCAAAACATTCATGGTGTGTATTTGTGTTTTTTTTTCTTTTCAGAGGTTCGCCACCTGAGGGCGCACACGCTCCAAAAACCGCAGAGAGAGAGAGAGAGAGAGAGAGAGGGCCAGGTTTGAGTAACGTTTTTTTGTTCAATTTCTCTCTGATCTCTTGGTCACTTTTGATAAATTACTGCTTGTGGGAGATTTTAATATTCATGTAGATGAACCAGGAGATGCCCTTGGACTGTCATTTATAGACCTAGTAAATTCATTTGGGGTTCAACAAAACATTTCCAGACCACCTCATAGTCTTATTAGGAAAATATACACCACTTATTAATTAATTTTTTCCTCTTTTTCGAGTTTCAACTTGTTGGTTTACTGTAAAGCTGCTTTGAGACACTGTCCGTTGTGAAAAGCGCTATATAAATAATCAAACTTGAACTTGTGTGCTATTGCGGCTGTGTTTAATTGGAAAAAAAAGGGATAGAGACAAGAAAATTCGAGACTTGTCTTTTTTTCTCTCTAAAGATGGGTTGCAGCTATAAATACAGTGACAAAATTTAGCTTTGAGAGCAAAACTGACATTCCAAATGTGTCCGTGACTGCGGCCCCTTGGGCCTGTGCTAAGGCTGCTCTTTACAGTCGACGCATTTCACAAGAGTAGCACTGTGGCTTTTCATCAAAAGGTCACTAGTTCGAGGCTAGCGGGCGGCTCCTGCTGGTTACAGATGCTAATGAGCCAAGCACGGGTTTCTTTTTCAGAAAGCAGCAGAAACGAAGGCTGTGACAGTGATTTCTCTCTCTCTCTCTCTCTCTCTCTCTCCCTGGTAGAAATGCTTTACAGAGTCAGTAAAAGCACAGGGTTCTCTCCACGCCGCGACTGCGATGACGTGTCTGTGTGAATTCGTGAAGGCCAATAAATTGCGTTGGTGTTCTGCCTTTGATATGTGCTGTCTTTTAAACAGAGTCTGCTTTTACTTGTTCCCTTAGATTCTCCTGGTGAAATTCCCGCGGTGGCGCTGTCCGCTTTGACGAGTTGATTTCTTCTGCTCGTCGCAGTCAGCAGGACAATGCCAGAAACACAGAGCCAACGTCAGCGAGAGATGTGCGTGTGTTTATGAGAGCCGACCGCACTCCGAAAGCCACACTCAAGACTCACTCAGAGAACATCATACGGGTAAAGTGCACGCGATGCCAGGCTGCCCAATAACGGAAAGAGAACAGATTTGGTGTCCAGCACACGTTTTGTTCGATGCGTTTGTAAAATGTACAAATTGTTTATGGTAAAATGTTAAAATGTAAAAAAAAATAAATAAATAAATAAAGAAAATAAAGAAAACAACAACCTTAGCTCACTTTTTGTACGTGTTTCATCTATGATTCGTACATTTGATATTGTGATTTTCTCGGGACCGTCGTAGAAGTGATCATTTTGAAGTGTTTTGAACATTTCTTATATTTTTTTTCAATTTAACAAGAAATCAGTCGCACTAAGAGAAAAACTAAAGTGTTGCCTATAAATGTTTACCCGTTTACTACCTGGTTCGCTCATTGTCTGTATTCGTTGTGAAAATTAATGAACGCGATCTGTGTCTTTGCAGAGAAGAGTATCCTTCAATCGTAATCCGCTCATACGAGGTGTCAAAGCGTGGCCCTTTGCATCAATCGGTACCCAGGAAGCAGCTCTCGCGTTTCCCAAATCCATCTTACCTTTTCAGATTCAAAGGCTTATGGTGCCGGTGCACGTTTCCAGCGCCGCTTGGGAAGATTGCGGGGTACGCACTAGAATTGAGCCACTTCAATGATCTCGACGCATGTTTCTGCTCTCGTGGAGTAAACCGGAGAAAACACGCTCACGAGAATGGGCAAGTTGCTCTCGGAAGGGCCCCGGCTGGCCTCGAACCAGCAACCTTCTTACTAAAATAGGAACAGCGATACCCGGCGTGCCGCTCGCAACAAATCATCTGCAATGTATTCACGTGAGAAAAATGAGATGGAGAAAAAAAAAGAAACGGACAAGCCTCTGTCACCCGAAAGCCCGTCGCTGGCACAGCTACACCGGCGTGATGCTGATGACGAGTCCCACCCCGACTCATCCGTGTCACAATGTAAAGTGCCCTCGCGTCAAGCACATTTCTCGAGTGTTCTTTGAAAAGACATAACAATTATACTAACACTAAGTATTGATTTTGCTCTGATGAACCCGGCTCGTTTGATCACTCGTTTTGGAATTGCAGAAATACAGCAGTTTGTGAAATTCGATTTTAAGTTATTGTATGGTATGATATTCATATTATTATTATTATTTAGGAGCTGGAAGGGCGTTTAAAAAACAATGAATGAGTGAATTATTATTACAGTGGTGGTGGTTGTTGTTGTTGTTCTAATGCTGTTTATCTCTTTATTTTAAATACGTTTTTATTTTATTTAACGCTGTCAAATATGAAGCCGTGCGGAAGGAAGGAGAAAAAAAAGAGAAGGAAAGAAAAAAAAAAAAAGGCAGGGTCCCTTCCTCCTCCCTCACCGCAATCCACCTAGACTTCAAACACATCGGTGAGCAGTTTCCCGCTCCCAAGCAGCTGAGACTTCGTGAGTCTTATATATGTGGTCCAATACGCAGAGCGTTTCGGTTGACGGTGACCAGAATTTTTCACGGTCTTCCCCAACACTCTGTTCGCGAGCAGCGTGCAGTTCTCGGTCGACGGCAGCTCTCGGGTCATTTGTTAACTTGTCTCGACGGAGTGGATTCAAGGTTTGTCTCAAACAGCGACCTATGCAAATGAGTTCAATCCTATAGGTCGCGTCGTCACGCTCGTCACGCCAGACTGTTAAACGTTTGTTTAGATTTGATGTGTCCATGTTTGACTCGCCTAAGAAATGCTTTTGTCTTTTATTTGAAGCTCGTGGTTAACTCGACGCTTAAAAACATCAAAACATTCATGGTGTGTATTTGTGTTTTTTTTTCTTTTCAGAGGTTCGCCACCTGAGGGCGCACACGCTCCAAAACCGCAGAGAGAGAAAGAGAAAGAGAGAGAGAGAGAGAGAGAGAGAGAGAGAGAGGGCCAGGTTTGAGTAACGTTTTTTTGTTCAATTTCTCTCTGATCTCTTGGTCACTTTTGATAAATTACTGCTTGTGGGAGATTTTAATATTCATGTAGATGAACCAGGTGATGCCCTTGGACCGTCATTTATAGACCTAGTAAATTCATTTGGGGTTCAACAAAACATTTCCAGACCACCTCATAGTCTTATTAGGGAAATATACACCACTTATTAATTAATTTTTTCCTCTTTTTCGAGTTTCAACTTGTTGGTTTACTGTAAAGCTGCTTTGAGACACTGTCCGCTGTGAAAAGCGCTATATAAATAATCAAACTTGAACTTGTGTGCTATTGCGGCTGTGTTTAATTAAAAAAAAAAAGGGATAGAGACAAGAAAATTCGAGACTTGTCTTTTTTCTCTCTAAAGATGGGTTGCAGCTATAACTACAGCGACAAAATTTAGCTTTGAGAGCAAAACTGACATTCCAAATGTGTCCGTGACTGCGGCCCTTTGGGCCTGTGCTAAGGCTGTTCTTTACAGTCGACGCATCTCACAAGAGCTAGCACTGTGGCTTTTCATCAAAAGGTCACTAGTTCGAGGCTAGCGGGCTGCTCCTGCTGGTTACAGATGCTAATGAGCCAAGTACGGGTTTCTTTTTCAGAAAGCAGCAGAAACGACGGCTGTGACAGTGATTTCTCTCTCTCTCTCTCTCTCTCTCTCCCTAGTAGAAATGCTTTACAGAGTCAGTGAAAGCACAGGGTTCTCTCCACGCCGCGACTGCGATGACGTGTCTGTGTGAATTCGTGAAGGCCAATAAATTGCGTTGGTGTTCTGCCTTTGACATGCACTGTCTTTAAACAGAGTCTGCTTTTACTTGTTCCCTTAGATTCTCCTGGTGAAATTCCCGCGGTGGCGTTGTCCGTTTTGACGAGCCGATTTCTTCTGCTCGTCGCAGTCAGCAGGACAATGCCAGAAACACACAGCCAACGTCAGCGAGAGATGCGCGGGTGTTTATGAGAGCCGACCGCACTCCGAAAGCCACACTCAAGACTCACTCAGAGAACAACATACGGTAAAGTGCACGCGATGCCAGGCTGCCCAATAACGGAAAGAGAGCAGATTTGGTGTCCAGCACACGCTTTGTTCGATGCGTTTGTAAAATGTACAAATTGTTTATGGTAAAATGTTAAAAATGTAAAAAAAAAAGAAACCAAAACAATCTTAGCTCACTTTTTGTACGTGTTTCATCTATGATTCGTACACTGGATATTGTGATTTTCTCGGGACCGTCGTAGAAGTGATCATTTTGAAGTGTTTTGAACATTTCTTATATTTTTTCAATTTAACAAGAAATCAGTCGCACTAAAAGGAAAACTAAAGTGTTGCCCATAATGTTTACCCGTTTACTACCTCGTTCGCTCATTGTCTGTATTCGTCGTGAAAATTAATGAACGCGATCTGTGTCTTTGCAGAGAAGAGTATCCTTCAATCGTAATCCGCCCATACGAGGTGTCAAAGCAGTGGCCCTTTGCATCAATCGGTACCCAGGAAGCAGCTCTCGCGTTTCCCAAATCCATCTTCCTTTTCAGAGTCAAAGGCTTATGGTGCCGGTGCACGTTTCCAGCGCCGTTTGGGAAGATTGCGGGGTACGCCCTAGAATTGAGCCACTTCAATGATCTCGACGCATGCTTCTGCTCTCGTGGAGTAAACCGGAGAAAACACGCTCACGAGAATGGGCAAGTTGCTCTCGGAAGGGCCCCGGCTGGCCCCGAACCCGCAACCTTCTCACTAAAATAGGAACAGCGATACCCGGCGTGCCGCTCGCAACAAATCATCTGCAATGTATTCACGTGAGAAAAAAGAGATGGAGAAAAAAAAAGAAACGGACAAGCCTCTGTCACCCGAAAGCCCGTCGCTGGCACAGCTACACCGGCGTGATGCTGATGACGAGTCCCACCCCGACTCATCCGTGTCACAACGTAAAGTGCCCTCGCGTCAAGCACATTTCTCGAGTGTTCTTTGAAAAGACATAACAATTATACTAACACGAAGTATTGATTTTGCTCTGATGAACCCGGCTCGCTTGATCACTCGCTTTGGAATTGCAGAAATACAGCAGTTTGTGAAATTCGATTTTAAGTTATTGTATGGTATGATATTCATATTATTATTATTATTTAGGAGCTGGAAGGGCGTTTAAAAAACAATGAATGAGTGAATTATTATTATAGTGGTGGTGGTTGTTGTTGTTCTAATGCTGTTTATCTCTTTATTTTAAATACGTTTTTATTTTATTTAACGCTGTCAAATATGAAGCCGTGCGGAAGGAAGGAGAAAAAAAAAAGAGAAGGAAAGAAAGAAAAAAAAGGCAGGGCCCCTTCCTCCTCCCTCACCACAATCCACCTAGACTTCAAACACATCGTGAGCAGTTTCCCGCTCCCAAACAGCTGAGACGTCGTGAGTCTTATATATGTGGTCCAATACGCAGAGCGTTTCGGTTGACGGTGACCAGAATTTTTCACGGTCTTCCCCAACACTCTGTTCGCGAGCAGCGTGCAGTTCTCGGTCGACGGCAGCTCTCGGGTCATTTGTTAACTTGTCTCGACGGAGTGGATTCAAGGTTTGTCTCAAACAGCGACCTATGCAAATGAGTTCAATCCTATAGGTCGCGTCGTCACGCTCGTCACGCCAGACTGTTAAACGTTTGTTTAGATTTGATGTGTCCATGTTTGACTCGCCTAAGAAATGCTTTTGTCTTTTATTTGAAGCTCGTGGTTAACTCGACGCTTAAAAACATCAAAACATTCATGGTGTGTATTTGTGTTTTTTTTTCTTTTCAGAGGTTCGCCACCTGAGGGCGCACACGCTCCAAAAACCGCAGAGAGAGAGAGAGAGAGAGAGAGAGAGAGAGAGAGAGGGCCAGGTTTGAGTAACGTTTTTTTGTTCAATTTCTCTCTGATCTCTTGGTCACTTTTGATAAATTACTGCTTGTGGGAGATTTTAATATTCATGTAGATGAACCAGGTGATGCCCTTGGACTGTCATTTATAGACCTAGTAAATTCATTTGGGGCTCCACAAAACATTTCCAGACCACCTCATAGTCTTATTAGGGAAATATACACCACTTATTAATTAATTTTTTTCCTCTTTTTCGAGTTTCAACTTGTTGGTTTACTGTAAAGCTGCTTTGAGACACTGTCCGTTGTGAAAAGCGCTATATAAATAATCAAACTTGAACTTGTGTGCTATTGCGGCTGTGTTTAATTGAAAAAAAAAAGGGATAGAGACAAGAAAATTCGAGACTTGTCTTTTTTTTTCTCTAAAGATGGGTTGCAGCTATAACTACAGTGACAAAATTTAGCTTTGAGAGCAAAACTGACATTCCAAATGTGTCTGTGACTGCGGCCCTTTGGGCCTGTGCTAAGGCTGTTCTTTACAGTCGACGCATTTCACAAGAGCCAGCACTGTGGCTTTTCATCAAAAGGTCACTAGTTCGAGGCTAGCGGGCGGCTCCTGCTGGTTACAGATGCCAATGAGCCAAGTACGGGTTTCTTTTTCAGAAAGCAGCAGAAACGAAGGCTGTGACAGTGATTTCTCTCTCTCCCTCTCTCTCTCTCTCTCCCTAGTAGAAATGCTTTACAGAGTCAGTAAAAGCACAGGGTTCCCTCCACGCCGCGACTGCGATGACGTGTCTGTGTGAATTCGTGAAGGCCAATAAATTGCGCTGGTGTTCTGCCTTTGACATGCGCTGTCTTTTAAACAGAGTCTGCTTTCACTTGTTCCCTTAGATTCTCCTGGTGAAATTCCCACGGTGGCGTTGTCCGTTTTGACGAGTTGATTTCTTCTGCTGGTCGCAGTCAGCAGGACAATGCCAGAAACACACAGCCAACGCCAGCGAGAGATGTGCGTGTGTTTATGAGAGCCGACCGCACTCCAAAAGCCACACTCAAGACTCACTCAGAGAACAACATACGGGTAAAGTGCACGCGATGCCAGGCTGCCCAATAACGGAAAGAGAGCAGATTTGGTGTCCAGCACACGTTTTGTTCGATGCGTTTGTAAAATGTACAAATTGTTTATGGTAAAATGTTAAAATGTAAAAAAATAAAGAAACCAAAACAATCTTAGCTCACTTTTTGTACGTGTTTCATCTATGATTCGTACATTGGATATTGTGATTTTCTCGGGACCGTCGTAGAAGTGATCATTTTGAAGTGTTTTGAACATTTCTTATATTTTTTTTCAATTTAACAAGAAATCAGTCGCACTAAGAGGAAAACTAAAGTGTTGCCCATAAATGCTTACCCGCTTACTACCTCGTTCGTTCATTGTCTGTATTCGTTGTGAAAATTAATGAACGCGATCTGTGTCTTTGCAGAGAAGAGTATCCTTCAATCGTAATCCGCTCATACGAGGTGTCAAAGCGGTGGCCCTTTGCATCAATCGGTACCCAGGAAGCAGCTCTCGCGTTTCCCAAATCCATCTTCCCTTTTCAGATTCAAAGGCTTATGGTGCCGGTGCACGCTTCCAGCGCCGTTTGGGAAGATTGCGGGGTACGCCCTAGAATTGAGCAAATTCAATGATCTCGACGCATGTTTTTGCTCCAGTGGAGTAAACCGGAGAAAACACGCTCACGAGAATGGGCAAGTTGCTCTCGGAAGGGCCCCGGCTGGCCTCGAACCAGCAACCT
>SRMA01001869.1:0-29605 GCA_007224835.1 Danionella cerebrum | reverse complement strand
TCTGCACCTCTACTACACTATTCAGCACTGTTTTATACTGTATGTATGCTGAGCGTCCTTTAAGAAACACATCTATATACAGTGAGAAGAAAAAATATTTGAACACCCTGCTATTTTTCAAGTTCTCCCACTTAGAAATCACGGAGGGGAAAGAAATTTTCAGCGTAGGTGCACGTCCACTGTGAGAGATATAATCTAAAAAGAAAAATCCAGAAATCACGATGTTTGATTTTTTTCAAACTATTTATTTGTATGATACAGCGGGAAATAAGTATTTCAACACCTGTCTATCAGCTAGAATTCTGACCCTAAAAGACCTGTTAGTCCATCTTTAAAAAAATCCACCTCCACCACATTTATCCTAAATCAGATGCAGATTTCAAACCTCTCCATGATTTCTAAGTGAGAGAACTTGCAAAATAGCTTTCCTCACTCTAAAACATATTTATAATGTGAATAAAACCCTAAATGCACTGATGCCGCCTTCTCTCCTTCCAGCTGTTACAATGAGAAGTTTCCTCTTGATATAGAGGCTAAAGAGCGAGGATTAGTGAATGCAGGCTAAACTGTGTTTGTCATATGCTTGTCTTCTTCAAAGTTTCTCCTAACTTTTAAATTAATGTTGAAATCTTCTGAAAGTAACCTTTCAAGTGGTTGCCATGGCGATGGTCATATTGGTCTTGGAATTGGAGTGCAGTTCCTCTATGTTCTTTATGTAATGTTTCCCTTCAGCAATCATCCTTTTATCCACACCAGAACATGGATTAATCAAATGCTTAGTAAGTGCAAGCTTTATTCTATAATGGGTGCAGAGATTAGTGAGTTAAATGTTTGTGTGAGCGAGGGACTGTATAAGAACATGGTTAACAGATTTAAGCTAGCAGAGTGTGAAAAATCACAGCATTCAGCCAGCACGCTTAGATCAAGTAACTCTGCAAAAACAAAACATTTGTTTGAGATCCAACACTATTGGTTGATGGAGTTTTCCATTTAAAACGGCACAAATACAGTATTAATATTAGAAAAAAAGAGTTGAGCCAGATACTCGGCTGAAACGACTATGCGGCACGGATAAAGCCAAGTACGAGTATTATACGAGTAATACGAGTCAATATCCGTGCTCGGATTGAATAAAAATTCTTATTGGGTAGTTTACTGTGTCTGCGTTCTGTGATAAGGGGGCTAGTCACAGCGCCCCTCCCCTACACACATACTGATTTATTGTGTTGCTGAACACTGAGAATAGAAAAGAGAACAACGCGCTCTCTCTCTATTCTCTTTCCCAGTCACTCAGGTTGGCGGGTGTTTTCTGTTAACAATTAGGATTTCATTAGCTTCGGGTTTGTTTGTAGTACTTACTTTTTAACCAGTAAAATTTTGGTAAACGTGGGGTTTGTTCAGATGTGGTGCTTGGTAAAAGTGACTCGCGTCTTTGCCTGTCTTACACGCTTTGCACTGCAGCATCTCAGTTCACCTACAAGTGTCCAGTCCAGAGCGTGTTTTTAGCACAGCTGGAAATGTGGTCAGTCCACAGCATGCAAACTTAGAACCTAGCTATGTGGAACAACTGGTCTTCTTTAAAGTCAATGCAGATCTAAAAAACATCATCGGACTATTTGATCCGTAGAACATAGTCCCCCCCCCCTCTCTCTCTCTTTCTGCCTTCCACTCACTCACTCACACACTCACTCATTCACTCACTCACACACACACACACGCACGCACGCACACACACACACACGCACACACACGCGCACACACACGCACGCACACACACACACACACACACACACACACACATACCTGGCCGACCAATTTCCCATGCATCAACCCAACTCCTTTATGCCCAAGTGTGCTGCTAGATCTGACACAGACCCGGCATCGCAGCCAGACTGCAGTGACCCGGTGGGCCAGCACCCCCAAAGAGAAACGGGAGGATGGCCCACCCGGCCACAGCCAGGAAAGGCCCCCCGACAGCATGGGGCGGCCCCAGCAGGCCCCACCCGCGACCGCCGCCACCTGCACAGCCCCCCGGGATAGGGGGGGGGGCGGCCAGGAGAGGAGTGGAGGGAGGCCGCACCAGGTGCAGCGGAGCCACACCCCCAGCCACCACCCGGCCCCGCACACACCCCGACCAGCAGCCCCAGACCCCCCCACTCCCAATCTCACCCAGTCATCCATACATTCATCATTCCATCCATGCACCCATTCATGCGCGAAGGGCAGGCAGTAACCATCCGGCGGTCTCACGGCCACCCGGGGATCCTCCGCGCCCGCGCTGGTGGTGGGCATACCCACGCCGGAATTAAGACGGAGACAGCCGCCCACCCACTCCCCTTCATATAAATATTTCAAACCATATCAATTGCATGCCAATTTCAAGACAACATGACCCACTTCCATGTTAAATCCCACCCACTTCCAGGTTAGGCCCCGCCCACTCCGAGTACAGATACAGATAATTCATATGGTTTACAGATACAGATAATGCTGTACTCACTCATCCCTACCCTCAACCTCAACTCAACTCACCTGCCAACTCACCATCACTGCTTGCCAGCATACAGACCTCGACACCCAGAAGGCTGGTGTCCATTGTCAGTGTCTTCCCCCTGTGTGCTTGTTCCCTGGATCCCCTCACTAACATTACTGCTACTTACCTGTGTGTTCCTAACATCTTCCATCTCTATAGGGATATCTACCGTCGGCTGGATACCCAAGCTGGGCGCCCTAGGGTGTCCCAATGTTAGCACCCTAGCATTGTGTTCACTTGGAATACTATCTGGCTGATCACTCATCTGGTGAGAACCTTTTGTAGGATCACCTGGCTGTCGGCTCATGAAGTTTTAGCCATCTCTCCCTTTGGACTCTGTGTGGACGTGCTGGAATATTGCAGGATCACCTATATTCCTGTACAGCCTGTGTTCTCATCAATACAGTATGATGAAGTCCTGGCTCATGTTCACGGTCACTCTGTGACACCCAAATAGCAACACCAATCATACCAATTTGTGAAGAAAAATAATGTTTATTATCCCTTTTAAAATTAATCTGGATATGAAATGGGCATTAAAAACATATATATTCTTACAAGCACTGGCTTGTTCCTAATTTTGCACAATTTATTTTAGAATTGTAGAGTACAGTAGTTTTGTAGCTGTACCTGCAACATAACATAATAATTTTTCTTTGTGGCCTGAAACTGATTTCGGTTCCTGTATATTTAAATCTGGCTTTCCTTTTGTTTGACTAATGGATGTGGTCCAACGTCCTCATGCAGACTCAATCGGTAGCTTAAGTCACTTCATTGCTGGTATTAATAAAAGTTGTTTCTCAGTTCAGCATCTCTTTAAACACCCAATATTTGTTTTGCACTGTTGCATCCGAAATGTTTCCTCAAGAAAAGTTTAATAAATCTAATAAATGAATGAAATGAACAATTCATACAATAAAAATGAAAGCTAGTAATGAATAAAAGCCAAAAATTAAAAATGGCCCTAGGAATTACAGGTTATTTTTAAAGTATGTTACATTTTCCAAGTATGTTAAAGTATTTCTATCATATTAATAATAACACTTTAATTTGGGGTGTCATTGAGCTATATTCCCTTTGGACATCATGTTAAGCTTTTTAGTGGCTTTTATAGTTATTTATAAGAGTACATTGTTTCTGCTGGAGGCACCCTTGAAATCTGAGCCTCTATTGAGGCTTTCTTTAGCTAAAAAAAATGTCTAATATCCACCGTTTCTGCCACTCATCTCTCTCAAAGCGTCTCTGACTCAATACAGGCAGCGGGGAGCAAACACTTCAGATCAGCCAATAAAAACAGATGCTCCATGCAATCCTTCTCTCTGATTTGTCTTGGTGTAATGAAGTCACTTCTTTAGTGGCTTGTTAATCTACATTTCTAGTGTATTTATGAATTCTTCTGGAGTTTAATTATCTGTGTCTAATGAGAAAATTCTCAGGACTAAAGCCCTGAATGTCCAGATGGTGAAGGTGTGTTTGCATCTGATTTGGTATCAGATTCTGACTCATAGAGGTACAGTTGTATAACATTTCCTCCAAAAGCCATTACAACATCTATCAATGTTGCTTTAATCTTCTTCTTTTCCAATCGACTGTTCCCAGTTTAGGGGTCACCACAGCGAATCATCTGTTTCCACCTAACTCCACACTCTTCACCACATTCCCCTCATTTGTTAGCACCTTTCCATCTCTATCTTTAATCACCCTTATCTGTTGCACATCCTTCCCATCTCGGTCTCTCTGTCTCGCTAATCTATACAATTCCTTCTCGCCTTCCCTCGTGTCTAACCTGGCATACAACTCATCATATGCTTTCATATCCTCCCTTTTCACTCTGTGCTGCGATTCCTTGTAGTCCTGTCTACTTTCTTCAGTCCTTTCGATGTCCCACTTCTTTTTAGCTAGCCTCTTCTTCTGGATGATCTCCTGTACTTCCTCATTCCACCACCATGTTTACTCTCTCCCCTCTGGGAATACTCTTTATCACCTCATCCAACTCACTCCAGAATCTCTCCTTCTCTTCCAAATGACAGCCTAGTTTTCGAGCATAACCACTCACTACATTCAACATCACCCCTTCAATTTATAACTTCAAACTGATCACCCTTTCTGACACTCTTTTCACATCTAAAACATTCCTCAGAAACTCCTCCTTCAGGATCATTCCTACCCGATTTCTCTTCCTATCCACTCTATTTGCTTACGAATCCTTCTTCCTCCTCTCCTTTTCGACCAAGAGTAGTCCAATTTCCACCGATACCCTGTAAGTCAACAGCACCGGAGGGGGTCGTTATTAACCCGGGCCTCGACCGATCCAGTATGAAAATCTAATTTTTCATCCGCGCCGGATGCCCTTCCTGACGCAACCCTCTCTATTTATCCAGGCTTGGAACCGGCACAGAAGTGACTGGCTTGAAACCCCTGTGGCTAGATGGTAAAATAACCAGAAAACTGTCTCACAATAATATTGAGCTTCAGAGTTGTAACCCTACTTGATAGTTTACTTTCAGCAATAATCTTTACATGTAATAGGCCAAAATTTCAGAGCCCCATCAGGTATTTTTGTGGCTTGTAACAAACTACATAAAGTGGTGTGTCACATAAAATGCCAGTATGTGGTCAGTAGGTCAGATGTACAAGTTGCTGAGATGTACAAGTCCTTCTAAAAAATTAGCATATCATGAAAAGGTTCTCTAAAGGAGCTATTACCCTAATCATCTGAATTCTAAACTCCAAACACCCACAAAAGATTCCTGAGGCTTTTAAAAACTCTCAGCCTGGTTCATTACTAAAAACCGCAATCATGGGTAAGACTGCCGACCTGACTGCTTTACAGAAGGCCATTGCGGACACCCTCAAGCACGAGGGTAAGACACAGAAAGAATTTTCTCAACGAATAGGCTGTTCCCAGAGTGCTGTATCAAGGCGCCTCAGTGGGAAGTCTGTGGGAAGGAAAATGTGTGGCAGAAGAGGTGACTAGACCCTGAGGATGATTGTGGAGAATTACCAATTCCAGACATTGGGGGACCTGGGAAAGCAGTGGACTTGAGTCTGGAGTAGAAACATCCAGAGCCACCATGTACAGGCGTGTGCAGGAAATTGGCTACAGGTGCCATATTCCCCAGATCAAGCCACTTTTGAACCAAAAACAGCAAAGGAAGCGACTGACCGAATCTACAGAGAAGCAGCACTGGACTGTTGCTCAGTATTCCACTGTACTTTTTTTTGGATGAAAGCAAATTTTGCATGTAATTCGGAAATCAAGGTGCCAGAGTCTGGAGAAAGACTGGGGAGGGGGAAATGCCAATATGCCTGAAGTCCAGTGTTAAGTACCCACAGTCAGTGATGGTCTGGGGTGCCATGTCAGCTGGTGATGTTGGTACACTGTGTTTTATAAAGGGCAGGGTCAATGCAGCAAGCTATCAGGAGATCTTGGAGCACTTCATGCTTCCATCTACTGAAAAGCTTTATGGAGATGAAGATTTCATTTTTCAGCACCACCTGGCACCTGCTCACAGTGCCAAAAACACTGGTTTATTTGCCATGGTATTACTGTACTCTATTGGCCTGCAACTCTCCTAACCTGAACCCCATAGATAATCTGTGGATGAGCTTAAGGACGTTAAAGCATCCTGGGCGTCCATAACACCTCAGCAGTCCCACAGGCTGATTGCTTCCATGCCACGCCGCATTGAAGCAGTCATTACTGCAAAAGGAATCCCGACCAAGTATTTAGTGCATAACCGTAAATGATTATTTGAAGGTTGAATTTTTTTTATTAAAAACACTTTTTTTATTGATAGGATGAAATATGCAAATTTTTTGAGATTATGGGGTTTTTATAAGCTGTATGCCAAAATCATTTATATTAAAACTTGAACTACTTCAGTTGTGTAAAATATATGAAACTCTAATGTTAATCAATACATTACTGAAAATAATGAACCTTATCACAATATGCTAATTTTTTTAGAAGGACCTGTATAGTGTGCAACAGTCGCCAGCTTATATTTTAAGGACTAATATTTTAGTCAAGACCTCCTTAACTAAGATCAAGACATGGCAAAATCAAAGAGCATTGTGCTCAAGAAATAGCCAGACCAGAAGGATTGAGAAAAGGACAGCCAAGACAAGAGACAAGAGTATCAAGGTCAAAAACACATCAATACCAAAAGAGTATCAATACCAAGACATGACTTAGACCAGACAGTATTGACAAAAAAGACAAGGTAGCGCTAAAGACACAGCCAAGACCAGTCAGTATCGTGAACAAGCAATGGTCAAGACCGGAGAGTGTAGAGAGCAAGACACAGCAGAGACAGTAGAGACCAAAGATTTTTTAGACCGAGCAATGGTTGAGACTAGAGAGTATCAATATCAAGACATGGCTTTGTGTTTGTATTGTGGAAAACCAATGAATTCTCCCATAAAGCCACCTTGCCCATTGGTTAGTACCATTCAGTCAGTGCTACCTCATTCTACACCAGAAAGCACCCTTTCCTTGTGCCGTCAAATCAATTCACCACAATATTTTCATTTCCACACCATGAACACATGAGAGCATCTTCTTCATGGTTCTGGAGGAGTCCACAGTGGACATCACAGTCGAGCGGTGTTGTCCCAAAGAGTTGGCAAAGATCAAAGTCTCCATCTTTGCATTTCACTCACAAGCTGAATGTGGCTAATGTGAATTATAATATAGGAAATTGTGAAGCCGTTGGGGAGCAGTAACACTGACTGGAAGGTGCCAAATTCCTATTTACCATAAGAACTTAAATGCTTTACTTAACAGCTATTCACCAATATACCCCTATTGTAGTCATTTGCAGCCATTCACACCTCAATGAGTCTGACAGCTGATCTTAAAGAATCTCCAATCCTGCACCATTCCTTATGAGACGCATTTACAATGATGTTTGCTCCCAAGAAATTTTTGAACACCAGTTAACAATCTGTTGTTGCCTAGCGATGGCCTGGCGACCTGTCCAGGGTGTACCCCTGCTCTCGCCCAATGTGGGCTGAAGGCCCCCGTGACCCCAAAAAGGAAATAAGCGGGTTGGTAAATGAATTAATTCTCAAATTAATGACATGAATAAATTCTCAAATTAATGACATGAATAAATTCTCAAATTAATGACATGAATAAACAGGAGTTGGTCACTAAAAATAAATTAATGAACTACAAACAGATTAGATTCATCAAAATAGTAAATTTTGCTTTAATTACTTGGCTTTATAATTTGCAGTTTCACAGGTTTTTATCACCGTAATAGTTCTATAGTTCTAATAAATTTAATAATAGTTCTAATAATTTGCTGAAAGAGTTGAGACTAGGCTGGTCCTGGTGATTGTTTAGGATAATTGGTGGATCATACACCTAACTTTAAGGCAGTGAAATTAAACATTGATTTGCTTTACATTTTTCTTTTGTCTGCTCACTTAATATTTTGTAAAAATAAATAATCACGATTTATATTGCTGACAGCATTCTTTATTTACACATTTTTAACTATGAATTTATTGAATCAGCTTGGAAAGCTTTTTGAGTTTACATCACTTCTTTGTAGTTGTTCAAAGTCATTTGTTACAATTCTCTAAACCCTTAGTTTTAGTAAATTCAAAATGGCAAGTTCAATGAACTCGGTAGACACCATTTCAGTCAACTTAGTAGTTAAAACTATTTTCAGTTAAAATAGTCTGGCGTATCTTCAACCACTGAAGTTGAGTGAACTCAAAATTTATTTGCAGGGAGTTGCATTACAATTTTAAGTGCAGCATTTTTCACTTGCCTAAAACTTTTGGACAGTTTTGTGGCTTTTTTACCATTTTCAATTTTAATAATGTTCTCATGATATTTTCGAATACTATGCATTTACTCACACATACTAAATTAAAACAGACAGAGCCAGTCAGCTGAAGACCAGCAGACCCCCGTGACCCCAAAAGGGATAAAGCGGTAGGAAGATCAATCAATGAATAAACGGACAGAGTCAGAGCTTCTAACTATTACCTCTCAAGCTGTTCTAAACATTTATAAGCAACAATTTCATCCACAACATACAAATTCTAAGAGGGAAGTTCATGTGTTTGTCTAAAGATATTTATTCCAGGTATAAAAAATAAAATAGCTTGACAATTCCCAAAAAAAGAATGATTTATAGATTCACGCTCATTGTGGATGAAGAGAAAACACTGTAAATCTGGACTAACTCACAGCCACCTCTCCTTTGCCTCTCCCTCTTTCTTACTAGCTTAATTTGAAAATTCACTGCCTGATCTGTCAGTTCTCCTCACCATGTTTTATCTTTGTGGAAAGCTGTGAACTTGTCTCCTGGCTTCTATGAGCTCTCTGAAAGAACTGTCATATATCAGCAAATCAGCTCAGAGCGACAGCATGATTGATCACAGATAAGACAAACCAAACTCTCAGTTAACTCTGAAGTTTCATTCTCATTTTAGCCTGAAGTAAAAGGGCATTTAAGCCATGCAATGAGAGCAGCACTCTCACATCTCTCTTTTCTCAGTACACACAAATGCACGCAGTGCATGAGAAGGCAAACCATTTAAATGGAAGATTCCTCAGCTTTAGGTTTCAGATAATAGCATGTGATTGTGCTAATGTTTTATCAAGTGTATCATGTGTACTTTTAATTCTTGTGTGTGAGAGTGTGTGGGGGAATTCAGGAGGGAATCAAACCCTCTCTCACCACTCACTTGGTCCTTTGACCTTTTGTTTCCTTTGAGGCTTGGCTCTTTGGAGCTTTTAAGGTCAGTGCAAAGTCAAAACTCTTTATCAACATTTGTAAACAAACAAAGGATCAATGTATAGCCTAGAGAAGCCTGCAAAATCACCACATGTGCAATCCCATAACACATCCCAAATTATTGTTTTGAGCAAAAAAATCCACTATAGACATTTTGTGACATTAGATTTAATCATAGAAATTATTAACGAAAAAAAGTAATTGTAAATGCATGGGAATTTTCCCCTAGTACATTAGTGATTTATTCAACCAGTATAGCCCCATAGCATCTAGCAGCAACATGCCACCCCATGTTGTCTGCATTCATATTGACCATTATTTATTTTTCAGCCAAGGATAACACCATAAGGTTTATCTGGCTATAAAGGTAAGATCCACAGTGACCACATTTGACCTAACCCTAATTGGGATGGTTAGGGGTGAGCTGGAGTGCAGTGCTCATTTTTCATTGTGTTTGTGCACAAATTTGTTTACAATATTTTCTGTAGGAAGTCTTCAAAACAGTACCTATGATGTTAACACTCATAATTATTATGAAAATATATTGAAAATCTGGTTCAAAACTTACAGTTGTGCTCATAAGTATACATACCCTGGCAAAATGTTTGCTTTCTTGGTTATTTAAAAAAATATTAACCTTGGCTTTCCACTTATAGTTAGTTGTTTGGTGAAGCCATTTATTGCCAAAGAGCTGTGTTTACACATAATGACAACAGAAACTTTCAACAAACCGAAAACACATAACCCTGATCAAAAGTTACACACCCTAGCTCTTATTATTTTGAATTCCCCTCTTTATAATCAATGACAGCCTGAAGTCTCTTGAGGTAGTTGTCAATGAGGTTCTTTATCTTCTCTGTTGGTAAAGCAGTCCATTCTTCTTGGGACAATCCTCCAACTCTCTAATCTGCATGAACTTCACATTTGAATTTTCTCCACAGTGCTTCAATGAGATTGAGGTCAGGAGACTGAGATGGCTGCTCCACAACCTTAACTTTGTTCTGGTGTAACCAATGACATTTGGCCTTGTGTTTTGGATTGTTGTCGTGTTGGAATGTCCATTAATGTCCCATGCAAAGCTTCTGGGCTGATAAGGGCTAATCTTACTCCAGTATCCTTTGAGAACATGCTGCATTCATCCATTCAATTTTCAGAGAGTTCTCTGTTCTTTTAAAGCTCACACATCCCCAGTGTTTCACAATGGGGATGATGTTCAGTTCAACCTTGGCCTTTTAGTATAAAATAGTTTTAAAAGATTTTTCTAGAGAAAAACAAATCTTAAAACATTAACATAAAACTTACACTTGAAATATTATTTTCTCCTGAAAGGATCAAAGATCGGCTTTCACCAGCATAATTCCCCCATTATATCTAGCTAGGGGCTATCAGTGTTGAGAACTTTTACTGTGCAAATTTACTTATTTATTTTGTCTTTTTTTGATCTCTTCCAACATTTCTTTTTATCTTTGGAAACATGTCATGGTGATGATTGTTCGGGGCTTGTCAGAGTAGCTTGATTTTTAATTTTGATGTGACAGGAAATTACTTCAGAATTTTTTAAATCTTGAAGCATTTCTTTCTTTTAACAGTGTAGATGCTGTATTTTCTTAAAAATAATAAACCATTTTAACATAAAAGAGGCACTAACTGTTTGAATATAATGTGATGTGCATATAGGAATGTAGAAACTGATTTTGTAATTGAAAGAAGCAAATGAACATAAACACAGAGCAAATTTTTTTATTGTTAAGGTTTGGAAAGAGTCATATATGCAGATCTCGGACTAATTTTTTTTAAACCAAATCAAGCATTTGACTTAGAATCCTATTTCTATGGTGAACTCGTGAAACTCATTCATTAATTTTCCAACCCACTTAATCCCTTTTGGGGTCACGGGGGTCTGCCAGTGCCCATGAATTATGATTAGATTATTAGATTCCTCCAAAAAGCCACAACCAAAAGCACTTCGACAGATTTTTATAACAAGAATAATTCTCCAAATGTCCTGAAATTTGAGTTTGAGGAATGCATTTTTTTACCTTTTGAATTGGATTTAAGTAAGGTGACAGTGGAAGGCAGGTCATAAGGTACTGCAATTTATCTCTGTCTTTCTTGATCATGCAGCTCTTAAGCTACGTTCACACCAAACGCGGTTTGCGTGGTAAGCACGGATGGTTTACATGTTAAGTCAACGCAAAGATGCGTTTGTGTGTCTCTGAGGCTTCAGCAATGCGGTAAGTGCGAATTAAGTGGCGTGGTTGCCGCGATAGGCATGTATTGAACCGCATGAATGTGTGATACGCATGTTATGAGCCTCGCGAATAAGGCAGATCAGCCATAGACGCGTGAACCGCGCGTGTATTGCTCGAGTTCAAGAAATTTAACTTCGGTGGATTTTCCGAGCCTTGCTGTAGTTGTGACAGCTTTGAGACTGTCCGGAATTAAAACAGTGATGGACTGTCATTAAAACTTTGTGCTAACTTCCAGAGCTGTCTGATCATCTTCATGATTTTAAAGTTATAAATAATAGTTTATTATAAATAATAATTTAAAAGAATAAAAGTATCTTGCTTTTTTTTTTTTTACAGTGTCCTGTTTGGCTTTCCTGTTCAGGCACCCGCGGGCGGATTTGTGGACCCTCCATGTATGACATATCCGGCCTCGGTGGACCCCTGCCTCTTCTACCGGCAGTGGTGAGGACCCTTGAACAAGCGTTAACGCCCTCCACTAGAGCGTGCTACGCGGGTAAGTAGGGTCGGTTCCTCCAGGAGGGGTTCGATCGGTTTCTAAAGATTTCTCCAAGGGGCTGCCTGGAATTCGCCCCTGAGGACTCCCTGGTGATAATCAGGCCCAGGCCCGGATTCATCCGCAAGGTCCCGTCTGTCCCTTTTCATAACCAGACGGTGACCCTGCAGGCCCTGCCCTGGGAGGAGGCAGACCCAGGCCAGGGTACTCTCTGTCCAGTCCGCGCCCTAAGGCTCTATCTGGACAGAATCCGGGATTTTCGTTTCTCCCAGCAGCTCTTCATCTGTTTTGAGGGCCAGCGCAAGGGGTACGCTGGGTCCAAGCAGTGGTTAGCTTGTTGGATTGTGGAGGCTATCCTGCTGGCTTGCCAGGCGAGTGATGTACACTGCCCTCTAAAGAACGTGAGGGCACACTCCACCTGCGGCACTGCCGCCTCGTGGGCCTTGGCCAAGGGGGTCTTACTCGCCAACATTTGTAGAGCTGCGAGCTGGTTGACACCCCAAACTTTATCAGGCCCTACTGCCTTGATGTAGGCGCTGTGCCTTCCGCGTTACTGAGTGGTGGCAGTTAACCCGTAGGCACAGTTGGGGGATGGCCCATGGACGCACATTCCCATGGGGCGGTCGAACATCCTATCCCTCATCCCCGACTCCAACATCTGATGAGGGCTCTGGCTCGGTCCTGACTCTGTCAGAGACCGGGTTATGGATGTGCTGCGCCTGCAGACCATTTTCTCTTCACGGCTCCTTCACGGCGGCTCGGTGAATCCCTCCTTTCATGACCCCCTCACAGTGGTTTGGTGAACTCTATCCTCCCCCCAAACAGCATCTGACTGAGCGGAGCAGTCAGCTCTGCTATGTTCTGGTAGTAAGGTTTTGCCGACGAGCCTGACCCCTACAGAACTCAGGTCCAGACTTCGGGACCCCCCCTCTTGGGTGGCCCTTTTCAGGTTGTTTTGTAACCCCGTTTCCGTTCTTCCCCCCCATTGTTGTGCAGAACGATGACCTTTGTCTTTCCCCCTCCTATTGGCCTGGGAGGCATGCACCCACTGGAAGCCCTCTTCAGGTCTCAATGCGATCTCCGCGCACCTCTGTTCCACATCAGAGGTGCACTCCTTCGGTCGCCCTGCTGTAACAGCACTACGCGACTTCCCCGCAATAGATTTATTCCGGGCTAAGGGGCGGAAGGAGTAATACCCAGTCGGGGTCTGGCTATTTCTAGCCTTCACAGCTTAGTGTCAGCTTCACTGGATGGACTTTAGGCATGGCCCTTTATAGAAGTCCCCTAGTCGAGACATCGACATTCTTCTGCGTTCTCGACTGTAAGGGAATGTCTAAGTTACCTTACGTAACCCCCGTTCCCTCAAGGAGGGAATGCAGATGTTCCGACGCTATGCCAAGCCGATCAAGTCGCTAATCTGAGGTGCTGAGAGGTAAGGGGTTTGGCTCCTCGGAAGAAGCAGAATGAGTGTAGAGCAGAGCGCCCCTCTTATAGAGCGGCTAATTGCTAATCATCTACATTCGCAAATCTATTAATTTGCCCATTACATATTCGGTGCCACCTCCCAGGATCGGTAAGTCCCCTAGTCAAGACCTCGACATTAGTCTGCATTCCCTCCTTGCGCCTGCCGCAGTGGGAGGACGGTCCGCCCGGTAGTAGCCAGACAGGCCCTCCCGACAGCATGGGGCGGCCCCGGCAGGACCCACCCACGACTGCTGCCACTCACACAGCCCCCCGCGGCAGGCCCCTGCCCCAGGCCCAGCCAGGGGACCAAAAGAGGACAGGGAGGGGGACCACACCCTGCGGAGCCCTCACCCAGCCACAACCCGCACACACCTTGATCAGCAGTCCCAGATCCCTCCCCACCTCCCCATCCCACCCAGTCATCCATCCAAACACCCATGCATACACGAAGGGTGGCCAGTCAATTTACAATCAAAACCGGAAAAACTTTAACACAAAAGGCAATCAATAATTGCTAACCAGCAGGCTGCTGGGGAACAAATACAAAAAAAGGAAATTATTTAAAAAAAGGAGAATTGACAAAGATGACGCTCAAGCTTACCCTACACACATGTAAATCTTAAATATTTAACTCGCACAGGAAAGAGGGAGCAAGAGCCTTAAGAAGGGAGCAGGGAAACGAGGGGAGCAACAAACCAGACATGAGGAGCAGGTGGGGCACATGAGGGCTAATTTATACAGAATGAAGACACATGGGAGAAGAGGCCAAAATAAAAGGTACAAGAGGAGGAACTCAGACTGAAGTTGTGTCCCAATCCAAGTTCTAAAAGCCTCCAGAGGGTTCTTCCTATGAATAAAACGTTCTTGTATCATAAATAATTTCCTTTTATACTTTATAAGATCACTGTAAGTTCTTTCATTGCTTAATTTATTTTCTAGTGTTTTAAGGTTTATTTTTAATTTTTCTATTTCTTTCTTTCTTTTTGTCCTTTTTTATTTTGAATACATTGTATTAAAACATCCCCTGTGTTTTCGTTTGGGTTGCATTGGTCACATTTCCCACATTTATTTTCTATTTTATGTTTTTTGTAACTTAAACCAGTATGTTGTTCTAGCTTCATTCTGTTTTCATGAGATTTATGAACATTATGCTTAAAAAAACATAATGACATCCACCAATACTTAGTTAACAACGCATTTCAAGAGTGTATTTTAAGCACACTTTGAGTTTTGCCGAAATGAGACGTTAGTGGCGTGAGGTTGTGATGTAAGTGGCCTTAAAATATGCACTCGGGAGGATGCACACTTCTGGATTGGGACACAGCTAAAGAGGATGAGCAGACAGGAAGGGGCAGGAACAGAAGAAAAGACTACAAAATAAAAGACAGACAGAACAAAATAAATGTACAGGAGGAAGAACCTAACACGCTTTTTCCCTTTCAGGGTCAATGGGGTCTGCCGGTGCATCTCCAGTGCATATTGGGCAAGGGTACACCCTGAACAAATGGCTAGTCCATTGGACGGGCAACGTTTACTCACACATTCACACCTACGGGGAATTTAGATTATTAAATTAAACTAACCCCTTGTTTTTTTTAATTGTGGGGGAGTATCCATGCAAGCATGGGGAGAATATGCAAACTCCTTCCAACAAAGTCACCGGCAAGCCTCGAACCGACAACTCTCTAACTGGAAGGCCAAAGTGCTACCTATTGCAACACCGTGCCGCCCACACTTGTGCAACTATTTTGTTGAATTAAAATGTCTTTAATTCAAACTTTTCAGATATCCCTAGTTCAACTGTAGCTGGTCCAAAATCCTGCAGCTCAGCTTTAAAAAGCACGATCACTCCACATATTTCTGATCGTTTCTCCCCTGCGCTGGCTCCCAGTACACTTTTTAGTTGATTTTTAAATTATTTTATTTGTTTAAGAATGCCTTCATGGAACAACAGTGACTTTCACCTTGTCCTTATGCTTGATAAGGTTTGCACATCAGTGTCTTCTTGAATAAAAGTATCATTGGAATTAGATGTAAAAATACACTTTTACCAACAACAACAGCACCCCCCCCTCTCTTTCTTTTTACGGGAGACAAGATCAAACCTCTGAAATTCTCCGCTTCAAGACAGAAATCTTTCAAATGAAGCTGTAATGTTTGAGGGAGTGAGGATGAATATGTGAGTCACTTCGTTTGTAGCTAACGCATAAACTGAGCTATCATCTCCCAAAGCTGAACCTTCATGATCTTCAAATCTTCACAATATGCATGCAAACATACAAGCACATCATGAATATGTAGCATTATTTCTCCACATTACATTGGCACAAATCTCCAAACCTTTGTCAGATCTATGTTAAAAGCTAGTTTACCATAGAACTTTATGTAAACATTGTCTATTCTATAGAGTTTATGTCCAAACAGAGAATGAGAAATGGAAACATCTGAAGACAATTTAGAGACTCGGCAGAAGGCAATATTAATTCATATAATTGTTTGTACTATTTATTTGACTGTACTGAACCTCGATATCTTTACTGCTCCTGCAGACAACTACCAAAATAAGTCAGGTGAGTGACAGCACTCAGTGCTCGTTCTGCCTCTTCCACGCCCCAGAGAAAGATAAAAAATCCCTCAGTTGGAAGAAAGTAATGTCCATAAATCTCAATGAATGCAAAATCCTGCAGGCTGCTTGGTCACCTTAAAATCCTTGTTCAACCTCTCCTTGACCGCAGATATAACTTCCACAAAACTTTTTTTAACTGCAACATTATTGCAGCCATCGATCTTCCTCACCCCCCAACACAAACAATCTTTGCCAAAAGGTAAACATGACAAAAATCATGTGTGTGTGTAGCAAAACATCAGAATCATGCAGAGAGACGCTTCTTATCAGGCCTCAAGGGGAATTGTTCAGACTCCTCCCCCTGGCCTCCAAGGCCAGCGGCGATAAGGGAAGCTAGATGGTAGAGAAGTTAATTTAGTTCAAAAACTGTAAATTTCTACAGATTTTTTTATTGTCCATCACCGGCCTCGAGTTTATCCAACTTCCATTGCATTACTGCCAACCTTTCCCCGATTAAATCCAATTCGTGGTCACAGACTGTTAAATGAGTCCCGACAGTTTTAAGTCCAGTCAACATTCCATTCCAGTCGGTCAGATTAGTGGGGCTTTGAGCACTGACCGCTTTTGATAATCGCCGATAGTCGAGAGCTCCACATATTCCAGTCAGCAGAATCACAGTTTCAATTAAGTAAATGTCTTTGACATCCTCCAAGGACAGGGCGGCCAGGCACATGATCCTCCACTTTGCCCAGGAGTGTAGCCAGCAGCGTAAGTTTCAGCAGGACAGCGTAAGTTTCAGCAGGTTTCCCCAAACCCATGCTCCTCGTCGAGAAAATGGTGTCAATTGCATTCAGTGACCAGTTGATCAAATCCATAGTTCCTTTTATTTGGAGAGCAGGATAGTGAGAGTCTCTGCAGACAGACACAGGCGCAGCGGGGATGATGAGCAATAAGGGAGAGAGAAAAGCACGTCAGTCTCCGCCAAGAGCAAGTGACAGAACAGGAGAGGAGAACATCCACATCACCATCATTTGTGTGTACTCCTTCATGTGTGCGCACTTGCATAAATGAAGTCTTGGACAGATGAGCAGATTAGTGTGTATAAAACACTAGGCGAGCCTGGAAGTGATCGAAGACCTAATAATTGATTGTTATTGAAACTGGGTAAACTGACGATTTATAAAGGAATATCAGATGAAGAACTTGTTAATTGTCTGTAGACGCTGCCCTGAAATTGGTTGATAAACATCATTTTGACAACATGTTATTGAGTTCATAACATTTTACTATAATGGAAGGTGACAAGTGTGTAGCTGTTTGCTAGAAGCAAATATTTCAAGGCTATGTTGTTGCAGATGACACACAGAGTTTCTTGGTTTTGGTTAGACGTACTGTATTTTATAAAAACACAATGAGGTTGTCACTTTTGTGAAGGATACAATGCCACTGCACAGAATTTCTCCCAAAAAGTCATGCATGAAAATGTTTATAAGCTTTTAGAAGATGCTTTGTGTCAGGAATGTGCCTGTGATATTTTAGGCTCTGGGCCTCTCTAATGTGATTTAAGTTCCCTCATATGACTTACCTCATCATTCCAAACTCTATTTGTCTCTTGCTCTTTTATTCCTCTTTCAAGCCGAATTTGAAGACGCCTGACAAAGTTCATATAACTTGTCTTGTACCTCAAAAAGCTGCCTTGTTGGAACTGTACTGTCTGCTCAGCTCTTAAAAGAATAAGAAATGGCTGATGATAGGTCCATCAAAAACGGGGTTTGATCCCAATCTAGAAGCTGACTGACCCAAATGAATGAAGGCCTCTACATACAGATGTAAATTGAGATTTGGATGAATCTTCGAATGGCTTATCAGCAGGGTGATCTTTGTCTCAGTCGAACCATTGATGCAATGACACTAACGACAATGCATTAAAGCTAGCAGCTATTTGAAGACTTTTCACTTTGACATCTTAGGAAGAGTTATACACACAGTTTTTTTTCCCTTTATTTATAGATAAAAGTTTACAAAGTAAACTTAAAAGAAAAGATGTTTTTTCACATATTTACAAATGAAAAATCTGATCTGCTTTATGGAAACATGTTTTACAAATAAAAATAAAAAATATCTGCTAATCCTTTTGGTAATATTACTAGTCTGAACCACATTGTATATGCTGCTGAGATTGTCGATGATCTTCCGTTTGGGCACATATGCGCTCAGCATGGCAGCAGAGATTGGAAACACCTAATGAAAAAAAATTGTTATTTTTACAGCACACACTTGGATGTGTTCATTCTAAAAATTAGAAATACTTTAACAAAGAGCCACAAAATACCTGCAACATACCAGTGTAGTGAATTGAGGAATTTCCTAGAGAATCTTTTTGACTGTGCCGAGGATGCTGCTTTTCCGGCTAACCAGTTGTTGTGACAGTGGTGTGAGGTATTCTCCATGGTAACATTTCTGAACCATCTCTCCCAACTGGGATAACTTGGGTACTTGCCAAGATATGGGAGGGCATTGGAAATGTACTTGGATTTCAAATTGTGATCTACTCAAACTTTATCCCAAACTAGTCAGGTTTACTTGCAGTACACTGCAGTGCATGTTGATAATTCCTGAATGACATGAAGCAAGTCAAGAGTGATGAAACACCAGAAGCTCTGAAGGCGAATCGAGATACTTTTCTTGGTTTTAGCTGTTGACTTTTCATCTGAGGCAGACTGTTCTTTTGGGGTGAAAGTGAGTCACATCCTCACCTGTTCTTCATGCCACACGGTGCCGTCTTTCATTGTCATGTCAAGTCAAGCCAGCTTTTTGGATGAGGAGCAGACTCCTAATCTGCAGTGTGTACAAATTCCCACAATGAATGAGCAATGGAAAGTCACATCTGAAAAGCCTCCATGGATACTAATAATATATTATTCTTAATTATAATAATTCCAGTATGATAATGTCATAAATAAATCGATAACGCAAAAGCAAAAGAAATGTCTTGACTTCAGATTGCAGTGAATCTCTGCTAAGGTGTACAAACAAAAAAATAGATATAGACAAGATGCCTTTTTTGTTCTTTCTGTCACTTCACTCTGCTTTTTTGTATTTTCCGGATTCTTGTTTGAAAACACAAACAAACAAGCCATGAGCAACCATTCCTACACACCTCCCCTGCAGAGAAGCTGATTTACCTATAAAAACGAGCCAACAGTTAGCCAGGATAGCTTCATCTTGGCTAATGGAGGCTTCCAAAAGTCTTTGTCTTCAAGTTTTACAGCCTCTACACACTGCCATCAAAAACCATTGGCACCAACGGGACATCACACATCTGACTGAAAAAGTGGTTTCAGCGAAAAAGAGTTTGGCTCTGTCATATCAAATTGGTTTGGGAGCAATATTTCTTTAACACAGGCAAAAAGAAAAGATACCATTCGAAGATTTGTGTGAATCTTAGTTCGGATCAGTGTGTAGAGGCCTTTACATTTTGTGAAACCCCTTAATGCTTTTGTTTTAATCCTGTCTGCATATCATGAAGTATACAAACTTTTAATACTTTTGTACAGGTCGAGGCATCTCGATTTTCAGATTATGTAGGGTGTCCATGTTTGACTTGTGAGGGAGTGCAATCTGTATAATTAGTATGTGAACACAGCCCTTAAAAGAAATTTCTTTCTGTCTGCAAGGACTCTTGCTTGCATCCCCTTTTTCCCTCTCTATCTCTGACTATGATTTATTTCACTGTAATTTACACAGGCTTAGTGCTTTTTTGCTAAGCTCTGGGTGAAAGATGAGAATGAGATCAGGCTCACAGCTTTTAAATACACCATTATAGAGAATCTGACAACTGTAAACGAGGCAGGTTTATGCCTTGCACAGGAAAGTCAAGAGCCAGACACCACTAACAAGCTCATTTACATGACCTGATACGGCCATCACTTGAGCTGCTATCAGGGGTCCATTCTATTTATACTGAAAATATTCTCAAAGGTGAAATGCGGCTTGAAGAAAGTAAAATTTGTGTTTTAACCAAGAGCTTATTTAATTCAAATCTGTTGGTTTTTTATTTAATTCTAGAAGATTTATTACTTTTGCCTTCAACAAAAATTTGTTTCCTAAACAACACACGTTTTTCTTTTAAGAAATTTCATATTTTGGAATTCTGCTTTTATTTAAAAACTGCTAAAAAATTAATTAACCAAAAGAGCTGTAAGTTTATTTGCTATTTACTAATGTGTCAACTTATTTGGAAAAATAAAGAGTTTTTGCCCCATAAAAGTATAAATCCATTGATGTCAAACTGAGAAAATGGGTATGTTCTTTCTCAAGAAAGGGTTTGCATGAAAACTGCACTCACTGGTCACTTTAATAGGTACACCTGACTATTACCAGGTTGGACCCCTTTTGTCATCAGAACTGCCTAATTCCTTCATGGCATAGATTTAACATGATATTAGAGATTTTGCTCCATATCGACTTGTAAGCATCACACAGTTGTACAGATTTGTCAGCTGCATATCCATGATGCGAATTTCCCATTCCACCACATCCACTATATTGGGATCTGGAGGCTTTAGAGGCCATTTCTGTACAGTAGTAAATCTTTCCCCCCTCACCTACATCTCTCATTCACTCCCCGCTTTTCTTTTAACACCCTCCTGTCCTTATGTAATTAATGCAAAGTGGTTAATCGGAAAAATAAATAAATACATAAGATCAAAAAAAGCTACCTTGGGCAATTGTTATGATCTAACAAGAAAATAAGTGTTTCATATCTCCAAACCAATTACTAACAATACATGCTCTCAGTAGAAAATGTGTTGATAGTTAAATATATGCTACGTATGAAATTTCTTCATATAAGAAGATTGAGCAAACCTCATTTAAAGGGAGTGATAGAAGATTAGCTGTTCCCCAGTATTTTTTAAGTGACTGCAGAACACGTTTTGGACACAAACCTACTGCTACAGCTGAAGAGGACAGATTTAGTACAGAATTGATCTTCAACCATTTGAAGTCTGGGGCCTTTTTGAGTGTTTTTTACTACTTTACAATTCGCTCTAATAAATTATCTCTAATATAAAAATCATTTTATATAACAATGATTACAACAATTTTAGAACAACTCCAGCATCTTTTTTTTATATTTACATTATACAATAATGCCACAACAAACTTGAAATTGTACAAAAAATACAATTCAAAGTTTTACATTTTGGCATTTTTTTTTACTGTAAAAATTGAAAAAAAAAAAACAGTTTTTGTTTTAAGACAAAAATCGAAAGTATTGAAAGACAAAATCCAAAAATCCAACAAAAACAGTCAACATAATGTGAAAATTGTATTAGAAAAAAACAGGCGACCCTCTCCTAAACCTTATACACTGTTCCAAGCACTTTTTGTGCCAGAACTTAGAAAAACCCAAGCCATATTACAGTCTTGTACTTCTAAGGGTTATTCCTTCTTTTCACCACTAGATGGCACTGATTTCCGGCTTTCAAATGACATCTCACATTTTATTTTGAATTACCTTGCGTATCATATTGAAATTACGTATCATAACTCTTTAAATGGTGTAAATCAAACAGCTGGTGTGATTGGCTCATGCACCGGTGCATACAGAGACTTTTTCATTCATTCATTTTCCAACCCACTTAATCCCTTTTTGGGATCATGGGGGTCTGTTGGCGCCTATATCCAGCACACATTGGGTGAGTGGGAATTTAGATTATTCAATTAACCGAACCGCATGTTTTTGGGATTGTGGGGGAAACTAGAGTACCTAGAGGAAACCCATGTAAGCACGGGGAAAACATGCAAACTCTTTCCAGGAAGGTCAACGGCGAGCCCCGAACCAACAACCTTCAAACTGGTAGGCCCCAGCGCCTAGTGTTAATATATCTTCATATAAAGGCACACAAGTAGCCTGTTCCTTAAAACTGTTTCCACTAAACAAATGCTAATAAGTGATCCGGAAGTAGCGAACACTCTAGCGGCCAGACGCAGACAGAGGTTGTTTATCCAGGTGGGTAGTATTCATTGCTAAAGATACCAGGTGCAAAGAACACAGGTGAGTTGGTGGCAGGAGCTGTAGTGTGAGGAGAAGTGATCTGGTTTAAAAGGGAAGGTGGGTGATTGGAAGTGGATTGTTACTGATGTGCTCCATGATGGATTTGACTGCAAGTGATGTGCTTGAAGGTTGATTAGAGATTGTTTTTGTTTCCTGGTGAGGAACTGTATCCCTGAAATCTACATAATTCTTTTTCAAAATGCCTCAGTTTTTAATTTAAGAAAGAAATTTCTGAATACATTTCTAAGGTTTTCACACCAATTCTTCATCAGAAAATATTGGACAGGCTCTTGCTTTTTACAGGTGCCATCAGTAATATTTGTAGCGATATAATTCATGTGTGTATCAATACCAGTGATGCAGAGGGCTATTCAGACTTAAGGTAGAAAAAGTGTGGAAAAATCCTTTAACTGAATTCTGCAAACGCACATGGGCCCTTGTTTCATCTGATTGTTTATGAAAACTACTCATCAACACAATTTTCTGTGGAACTTCCTGTCAAGGACATCATCCCTGACTCAATTATGGTGAAGTTATTTTCACCTCCACAGACTGTGATGAGAGCACACTCTGTGTTGAAAATGAAATGGCATGCAACCACCTGGGGCTCGAGTTCGGGCTACATGCAGTTAGCTGGAGAAACAATCAGCTCCTGTGTGTCGATTACAGATGTAATCAAAAGAAGAGCTATACTTGTAATCAAACAAAGGGAAAGTATATAAGGATGAAGTCAGGACAAGGTTACACAAATGCAACAAATCATTAACCTTTTGTCAACTCTTGAGTATTTTATGGCACTCAAACGTTTTTTGTTGTTTTAAGGACAAAAATGTTAAAAAGAATGTGCAGAGATACCTATATCCGGTAATCTCCAGGGCTCTCTAAAATCAAATGGATCGGCCGTTTTGAATGAAGTAGCTTCAAATCATTTGTAGATTTCTTAAAAGTTATTAGTAAAGATTTTGGTTTTAAATTAACATTACACAAATTTAACATAATTTGCAGGGTAACTGAAATTTTTTTTTGAGAAACACGATCTTATTAGCACTGCTAATAAGCAAATATTAGCACTGCTTATGAGAATGTTTCACTCTGCAATACACAAGAGAACTTGAGTGTACATGAGTGTAGCTATTCTGTCCTCACTAGTTGAAAGCTGCTTCTAGCTTGACAGATAGCGAACAGATCCCTCCATCAAACACCAGGCACGCGTTTCTTGAGTTGACCGTTTAATGAAAGGTAAATTTTTTTTTTTTTTTTTTTTTTGAGTTGAGCGTTTAATGAAAGGTTTTTGTTTTTTTTGTAAAACTGCAATACAGAAAATAAATTACGCATTACAACTGAGTTCTACATATACAAATCAAAATATGCATTTTGAACGTGTCACAAATAAACATATAAATAATGAAATGCAGTGAGCATGCTTAATGATTGCCGCTAGGCCGGAATAAACCGCATTGACATGCTACCACGATTAGGATCGTAACATTTTATCTTCCTAAACCAAACAGACTGAGAAACATAACGTGCACATACAGAAACGTTGCAACAGAAAAGAATCAATACTTACAGACGTTTACATCGTAAGCTTAAAAGAAAAGTCTGAAAGAAAACCCAACCGCTGCTCGCCTCTGAACCACTCTGCCGAACATCCGGGAACACTCAGGTACGGCAAGTAAGACGCGACACGTCTAATGACGCAATCGCTACTTTCTAGAAGCAGCACACTCCCCGTCTGGTATAATAAACTGTTATACCACTATGACCCTTTAACAAGTAAAACAACCTCTGAAATAGGTCTCCTGTACACCTTTGGACTGCCTCCCTTAACAACCCTTACTTCAACCTTCCGGACTCTATTGTCCGGACCAGGAAAAGTGTTCACGATAAGTCCAGTAGGCCACTCGTTCCTTGCAGCCTGGCTGTCCTTCAGGAGTACGACGTCCCCGATTTCCAGGTTAGGCCTGACAGCCTGCCACTTCCTTCTTGGCTGAAGCGTAGCGAGGTATTCTTGACGCCATCTTTTCCAGAATGAATCAGCAAGGCATTGCACTTGCTTCCATTGCTTCCTGTGCAGATCTTTAGGATCGAATTCTCCAGGAGGGGCAGATATCAAGTCAATTTTCTGAGTGAGGAGTGCACTGGGGGTAAGAATATCTGGTTGCTCTGGATCTGATGAAACAGGAACCAAAGGACGGCCATTCATTTTAGCAGTCACTTCTGCCATGAGCGTGGTGAGAACTTCATGAGATAGGCTGGGTGCGTGCACCTTAAGCAGCATAGCATCCAGGATGCGTCGTGCAACTCCTATCATCCTTTCCCACACTCCTCCCATATGTGATGAGGGAGGAGGATTGAACTTCCAGGTGCATCCTTCATTCTGGAAGTAGGTCTGAAGTTCTGGATCTTCTGCCGTGAACTGCAACTCTTTGCAGGCACCAACAAAGTTTGTCCCCCTATCTGAATGGAAAAGCTTTGCTGGTCCTCTGAGTGCAATAAATCTTCTCAGAGCGTTAATGAAGCTTGATGTTGTGAGAGACTCTATCAATTCAATATGCACTGCTCTTGTGACCAAACATGTGAACATAACAGCCCAGCGTTTGTTCTCCAAAACTCCGCCCCTTGTACGACGAACACAGATGTTCCATGGCCCGAACACATCTAATCCGACATGGGTAAACGGAGGAGCTTGGGTGAAACGATCAGCAGGGATGTCTGACATCTTCTGCTGCTCCATCTTTCCTCTCAGCTTCCGACATGTTATGCACTTGTGTATGACCCTTGCCACCAACGATTTCCCTCCAAGAATCCACAGACCTGCGGACCTGATTGCTCCTTCTGTGATGTGTCTTCCTTGGTGGGCGACATGTTCGTGGTAAAACTGAACCAGTAGAGTGGCTACATGGTGTTTCTTTGGGATGACTATAGGATGTCTCTGTTCCCAGGGGATTTCTGCAGAAGATAATCTCCCACCTATTCTCACCAAGCCCTCAGAATCCAGGATGATATTGAGACTCCTACAGGGACTGTGTTTAGGTGCGAGCTCTCCTTTTGATAAGCTTTTTAGTTCCTCTTCAAATGCTTCTTCCTGCACACTCCGGATGATTACATTTTTTGCTTGTGTGAGCTCATCCACTTTTCTCGTATCATCATCAGGTGCTTTCTTTGAGGATCTGATTTTCCAGATGAGTTTGGCTACTCCGTGGGTAAGAAGTTTCCAGCTGGAGAAACGTGAAAACCTTTGTGATCCAAGCCGTGTTGTCACAACCTTTGTGCTGAATGTTGCGATCACTGGACGTATTTCCACGTCTGAAGCTGGTTCAACGAGCTTAAAGGAATCTGATTAAGATGATGTCTCGTCATCTTCTTTCTTCAAAAAGCCTGGCCCAGTCAGCCAGCTGGTTTCATAGAGGAGAGCGACTGGCATTGGGCGTGTGCCATGATCTGCAGGGTTGTGTTGTGTGTTGACAAAGTACCACTGTGTCGGATGTGTAGACTTCCTGATGCGTGCTACTCTGTTGGCAACATACACATAGAATCTTCTGCTGGTGTTATTAATGTAGCCTAGCACAACTTTACTGTCTGTGTAGTACTTTACTCTATGCAGTTCTATGTCAAGTTCTTCCAGCAGTGTGTCAGCCAACTCGACTGCCAGCACGGCTGCACACAGCTCTAGACGAGGGATGGTATGAGGCTGGCGTGGAGTTAACTTGGACTTTCCCATACAGAATCCTACATGAATTTGTCCCTTCTCATCCATGGCTCTGAGATATGCAACTGCAGATATTGCCAGAGTGGATGCATCTGCAAAGACACATAGTTCTCTCTGATTTGTGGAATGCAGGGATGTGGGAATGTATTGTCTTGGGATCTGGAGCTTCTCGAGATCTAGCAGTGATGTTTTCCATGATCTCCACTGTGCTTCTTTGTCAGCTGGTATTGGTTCATCCCACTCACAGTTTTCTGAACACAGTTCTCTGATAAGAGCCTTGCCTTGCATTGTGATGGGAGCTGCGAAACCCAGTGGATCATACAGGCTGTTGACCGTGGAAAGAATGCCTCTCCTTGTGAACGGCTTCTCTTCTCGACTGACAACAAAGGTGAAGCAGTCTTTTTGCAAGTCCCAGTTGAGCCCTAAGCTCCGCTGAAGGGGCAAAGGATCTGTGCCTAGGTCAAGGTCTTTTAGCTCCTTAGCACGTTCTTCTGATGGGAATGCTTTCATTACTGTAGGCCTGTTAGACGCTATCTTGTGCAGACGGATGTTTGAGTCTGCTAACATTTCTTTTGTCACTTTCAGGACGTGGATGGCTTCATCATCACTGGAGAATGAGGCTTGCCCGTCATCGACGTAAAAGTTCCTTAGGACGAACCCTTTTGCATTGTCACTGTGTTCTTCTTGTCCTTCCAAAGCAGCTCTTTTTAGGCCATATATAGCAATGGCAGGCGAAGGGCTGTTGCCAAAGACATGAACTGTCATGCGATACTCTCTGATGGGTTTGTCAGGATCATTATCCTCAAACCACAGGAAACGCAAAAAGTCACGGTGGTCCTCACGGACAATGAAGCAATAGAACATCTGTTCTATGTCTGCTGTCACAGCAACTGGTTCCTTGCGGAAGCGAAGGAGGACTCCTAGAAGCGTGTTGTTCAGATCTGGCCCACTCAGCAGAACACTGTTTAAGGAGACACCTTCATGCGTGGCACTTGAGTCAAATACTACACGTATCTGACCTGGTTTGCGAGGATGATAAACACCAAAGATGGGCAAATACCAACACTCTTGTTCTTTGTTAAGTGGGGGGGCTGGTTCTGCATGACCTAATTCAAAAGTCTTTTTCATGAATTTAAAGAAATGTTCATTCATATCTGGTCTTTTGTTGAGCGTGCGGCACAGAGCTGTGAAGTGTTTGACTGCCTGAGATCGATTGTTAGGAAGTCGAGGCCTTGTTGGTTTGAAGGGTAAAGGCGCAGTCCAGCTGTTTGACTCATCCACAAACATCTCCTTATCTAGGGTTTCCAGGAATATTTTTTCATCCACAGAAACTGCAGGTTTGTCATCCTGTGGTGTTCTCCTGAACAGCTCCTCACTGAGGACATCAGCTTCATCACACTCACTGATGTCGACGACATTTAGTGAGTGAGCGCGAGGTGTTGGTGGATTGACTGCTTCTTTAATGTGGAGTCTGCTGTTGCATGGTTCCAAAAGAGATGTGCGACCATTGTTCATGATGCAGGTTCTGTAGCCATTGACGCTGGCTGGCACATGTGCTCCTCCGAGACAAACTTCTCCTATTACGACCCACCCGAGATCCAGGCGCTGTGCATAAGGAGCATTGTGAGGTCCGTTGCGGGTTTCTCTGACCTTGTGAGCCCTTGGTGTGTCTCTACCAAGCAGGATCAGAATAGCTGCATTTTGGTCCAGAGCTGGTATTTTATCCGCTACCTGTTTAAGGTGGGCATAGGGTCTGGCTGCCTCAGGTGTTGGAATTTCTGACCCGTCGTCAGGCAGCATGTCACACTCAATTAATGTGGGAAGTGGAATGCAGATTTTGCCATCTAATGATTCCACTATGAAGTTGTCAGCTCGCCTCCCTGCTGTCTCTATGACACCTGCACAGGTCTTTAGCATGTATGAGCTCAAAGAATTCAGTCTTTGCCAGGGACTTATTGCTTTGCTCATCTAAGATAGCATATGTTCTGATAGCTTTCTCTCTTTGCCCAGATGGATAAACTTTGACCAGACAGATTTTGGCACAGGATCTTGAACTGTTTCTGCTTTCACAAACTTCTGTACCTTTTGATATTACTGCTGGGGATGTGTTTTCTGCGTGCTCCCCGCCATGAAGTTCTGGGGGTGCAGAGGTTTCCAACTTCCATGGTACAGGCCCTGGATGCAAAGCTGATGGATGTCTGCTGCTGTTGCACTCGCTGCATTGTACGTTCACAGTACAATCTTTGGCCATGTGGGTGGTTGAAGAGCAGCATTTATAGCAAATGTTCTTTTCTTTGAGGAATGTTTTCCTCTCCTCCAATGACTTATTTCTGAAGCCTCTGCATCGCTTCAAAGGATGAAGTTTGTTGTGCAGTGGACACTGTTTGTCTGGATCCATCACACTTTTGCTCAAGTTTTCATCAAAAGTTGTCAAGGTCTCTGTTTTTCTAACTGACACTGAAGACTTGAGATTAGGCCTTGAAACAAAAGGTTTCTCCATTTTATAAACATTTGACCCACCAGTGAGTAAGGGTGCAAAGCTCGGATCATTGAGTGTCTTAGCTTGGTTACACACAAACTTCACAAAGACAGAGAACGGGGGATAAGCTGAGTAGTTCTCCTCTTTGTAGTGTGCTGCTGCAGAGATCCATCTGTCATGGAGATGATGAGGGAGTTTCTGCACAACAGGATTGATGCCACGTGACGTGTCCAGGTAGTTGAGACCAAGTAGGAATCCATCTCTACGAGCCGCATCAAGTTCCATCAGGAGGTCTCCTAACTCTCTTAACTTGTGGTTTTCCCTGTTTGACAACTTTGGGAATTCATCCAATTTACTCAAAAGGGCATTTTCAATTGCTTCTGGTGACCCATAGCACTCCTGCAGTCTTTGCCACACCATACTGACACCTGCTGTTGTGTTGTGAACATACACTGCTCTTATCCTCTTTGCCTGTTCAGATGATTTTGGTCCCAGCCATTTGCATAGGAGATCTAACTCCTCTCTTGGTGTCAGATTTAGATCTTCAGTGGAACTGAGAAAAGACGTTCTCCAGGCCCAGTAATTCTCTGGCTTATCGTCAAACTTTAACAGACCAGAGCTTACTAACTCACGACGTATTAAATACTTGGCTAAGTCAGTTGTAGCAGATGAACTGGTGTCATTAACTCTGGGGGTTGACTGTGGAGGTGGTTGTCGTGGGTAGTAATCTATGCTGTATGGTCTGGGGCTGTATGGCTGTGTTTTGTGGTCATGAACAGACTGACCTCGATGCTTGGATGGCATGTAGGTTTCCCTGGAGAAGCTATGTGCATGAGGATGAGTAGGAGAGTCTGGAGCGTTGAGCCTTGGAGCGTGTGGGACCGTTAACTCTCTGGACTCATGTGCGATGAGCTCTTTTGGTGCTGTGTTGCACTCTCTCAAGTCATGCATGACGTTTTCTCTGGTTTCAGTCTTGTGATGCACAAAGGAGGTTGCATGATGTTGAATATCAGTTGTTGAGCCTGTAATTCTGCGCTGAGCATTATCCTTGTGTGCGTTTTTGTAACGTATGCTTCCAAGTTCATCATCAGCAGCCGCCTCCAGTACTTCAGCTTCAGCGATGGCTGCTGCAGCTTCTCTCTCTAGCCGTAGTGCCTGTAGATTTGCGTTTAGTTCTGCTGTCTTTCTGGCAGCTTCAGCTGCAGCCTTTAGATTTTCTTCTTCAAGGTATGCTTGTGCTCTAATCAAGTCAGCTTCTATCTGAGCAAATGATGCTTGTGTCCG
>SRMA01001867.1:0-10533 GCA_007224835.1 Danionella cerebrum | reverse complement strand
CATGGATCAACGCTATGTTTGGAGGAGGAAGAACAAGGCCTATGAAGAAAAGAACACCTTGCCTACTGTGAAGCATGGCCGGGGGTCAATCATGCTTTGGGGCTGTTTTGCTTCTACAGGTACAGGGAAGCTTCAGCGTGTGCAAGGTACCATGAATTCTCTTCAGTACCAGGAGATAGTGGATGAAAATGTGATGCAGTCCGTCACAAACCTGAGGCTTGGGAGACGTTGGACCTTTCAACTGGACAATGATCCTAAGCATACCGCCAAGTCCACTAGAGCATGGTTGCAGATTAAAGGCTGGAACATTTTGGAGTGGCCATAGCAGTCACCAGACTTAAATCCGATTGAGAACCTCTGGTGGGACTTAAAGAAAGCAGTTGCAGCGCGCAAGCCCAAGAATGTGACTGAACTGGAGGCTTTTGCCCATGAAGAATGGGCGAAGATACACGTAGATCTCTGCAAGACACTTGTGTCAAGCTATGCTTCACGCTTAAAAGCTGTTATTCAATCTTAGTACAACAACCCTGTCCAGTTATGTCACTTGGGGGGTGAATAAAACTGAAGGATGTGAGCACAGAAAAGACATTTGTAGTTATTTCATTATAAAAGTTATGTTATATTTGTCTGATTTACAAGTGCCTCTTTGATTTAATTATAAACAAGATGACTGAAATGATCAAAATCAATGTCAAACTGGCCAAAACACTCAATTTCAGTGGGGTAGAATAATTCTGAACACAACTGTAAATATCAGAATGCACTAACAATGGTTTTTCCATTACTCATTCTCAACTCAACTTTATTTATAGAGCACTTTAAAGTCAACCCAGTTGGCCAAAGTGCTGTCCACAAATACAAAAGCATACAAAACACATGAAGATAAAAAACAATAAAAACATAGTAAAGACATAACACAGTAAAAGTCAACATCTCAGACTGAGTTAAAAGCCAGGGAGAAAAGTATGTTTTCAAAGAGGATTTAAAAGCTACAAGAGAGTCAGCCTGCCTAATGTGCAGGGGCAGACTGTTCCATAGTCTGGGGCAGCAACTGCAAAAGCACGATCACCTCTAGATTTCCTCTTTGTTTGTGGGACTCTTAAAAGAGACTGATCTGCCGACCTTAGAGGGTGGGAGGGAATGTATGGCTGAAGCAGGTCGGACAAATACTGTGGGGCGAGGCCATTAAGACATTTAAAAAAAAATAAAAGAATTTTAAAATCAACCCCAAAATGCACCGGTAGCCAATGCATAGAAGCTAAAATGGGGGTGATGTGCTCAAATTTTTTGGTACCTGTTAAAAGTCGGGCTGCAGCATTTTGAATTAATTGCAGACTAGACAGCAGTTTCTGGCTGAGCCCAACATAAAGTGCATTACAGTAATCAAGTCTACATGAGATAAAAGCATTGATTAAAATCTCAAAATGATGTCTTGATAAAAATGGCTTGACTTTGGCTAGTTGTCGTAAATGATAAAAACTGGACTTGACAATTGATTTGATCTGCACATCGAATTTCAGATCACTGTCCATTTTTACCCCCAGATTTCGGCCTTGTTCAACAATAAAGTCATCTCAACTAAACACCAATACATATTTAAATGCATGAACCCACATTGATAACCCTTTTCTCTTCCATGATTAGAAAACTTCCTATATCTACACAATCTTAATTCACCACAAACCAACTGTCAATTCAAACCACACATTATCTACAACAATTTCATCAAAGCTATATAACTAAAAAAATCTCTTTACAAAAATGACATTAAACCCCTGGTGTACAAATTATGTGCCATTTAGAACCCATTAAAACCGTCTTAATAAATTAGCAACTCACATCAAACACAAGGCAACACTATACGGAGCATGCAAAGTGGATCCAATAGTTACAAACGCAATTCATTCATTCAACAGTATAACATGTTACTATTTTCATTCTGACTGATTTATCCATTCACAACTTCACTTTAACGATAAAGGTAGGCATAGGTAATCATTGTAACTCACCTAATAGAGAGGAGTAAACAGAGTCGTGTTGGCATCACTCGTGGATCGGCGTGAGTCTTTGTTCTAGTGATGTGTTGTTCAAGAACGATTCGTTCTTTTTGAACAAATCTTTAATGTGACTCCGTATGAACGAGTCGTGTTGAAGAGGGATTCGTTCATTGGCGCATGCGCATCATTCTTGTGGTTTTCCGAGCGTAACCCGTTCATCATAAATGACAGAAGACCGAAAAGACCCGAATGACTCGAAAGATGAACTAATCTTTTCTGTTTCCGGCTCATGGCCGCTCAGTAATGTTAACCAATGCAGCATGAGCCGGAAAGAGAAAAGACCGAAAGGACCCGGAGGACTCGCAAAAAGAACGAATCTGTTCGGGTTCCGGCTCATGGCCACTCCGTAATGTTAACCAATGCAGCATGAGCCGGAAAGAGAAAAGACCGAAAGGACCCGGACTCGCCAAAAGAACGAATCTTTTCGGGTTCCGGCTCATGGCCACCCCGTAATGTTAACCAATGCAGCATGAGCCGGAAAGAGAAAAGACCGAAAGGACCCGGACTCGCAAAAAGAACGAATCTTTTCGGATCCGGCACTGTAGCGGTCACGTGACAAAGAAGTCCGGACTGAGTGCTCGGACTGCACACGTTAACATCAGAGTGAAGTAATTTTGTGTCGAACAAAAGAGATTTAAATCTAAAGAAGACAGATCAGGGTTTGGGTAAACCAGACTAAAAGACCCAGGTAGGCTTTAGTAATATATTTATATTCATTTTAAATTTAGCATTATAGTTTTGTCTTTTTTGTAGTGTGATTCGCGTTTGTGTATAAAACGCTAGTAGATGTGGAAGTACACACAACATTTATTGATATTTTAGTAAAATGAACGAAATGACTCGAAAAAAGATCCGTTTATTTTACTGAACGAGACTCAAAGAACCGAATCCGTAAAATGATCCGAACTTCCCATCACTACTGCTTTCGAACGGAGAACCGCGAAGAAGAATCACTTCCGCCTATAAGACCTTCAAAATAAAAGCCCTATGCCTTACATAAACTACGACAACGTAACTATGAACCCAGATAAACTTGCAAATAATAAATTTCACTTTTTAACAAAATTATAAATTAGTCTTGAACAGCACAAAAGACAATAGCATTTCTTAGCCTCTTAAGCCCGAGAGTCCCCGGTACCGGGGACTTGCCCCCTTGTGCGTTACATTTTCACTCATAGCTCACTAACACTGAGAATAACCTAGACATATTAAATACCGTTGTGTTCAGCGGAAACTCCTCTAAAAACGTATCTAATTCAATTTCATATTCGTGAACCACAGCTCGAACGCCATGCAAATAAACAACAACATATCCGGAGTATAATTCATGACCACGCTTTTGTTTATGTGCAATATGTATCCATATTGAGATCGTTTTGTTTACCTTACCTTGTTTACCTATGAGAGGTTTAAGAGCTCCGGAGCTAGGCCGAAGCCGCGGCCATATTTGTTTACCAAGCGCTGCGCGCTGACGTCATCGCACATCTCTGCCATTGCGCGGACGTAACGAAAACGGGGGGGAAAACTACATTTCCCACAATGCCTTTGGCATCCGCATCCATACTACGAGCGAAACTACAGAGATCAGCTGACTCTCGCATTTGAGTGATCTCTCACGCTACAAACCCGTTTTCTCACGCCAAAATACATTTCAAGATGTGAAATGGGCACAGCTCATAGTTTGTCTGCTATGGTTTTTGAGCCTGACAATAAGATGATGATCGATAAGCATCGTCTTCAGTCTGTGAGGGTTTTATTTCCGCTAAACATTCACTTGGACAGTTTCACAATCTTGGACAGTTTGATCCTTTGGAGTTATTTGGGTTTTCATAAGCTGACAAAAATAAAAAGGATTTATATTAGATCAAAAAGCATACGCTTGTTTCCAGCGCTCGCTCTCTATCTCTCTCTCTCTCGCGGGCGTCAAAACGAATATGTATCAAAACGATCTCAATGACTGAAACTTTTCTTTAATAAACTCAAACTCAAATCATCTCTCAACGGTACATCTCACACATGTACATACGAGATAACAAACGTAAGTAACATGTTCTGCAATTAGGGAGTGTTTGATTACAGGGGGGCTCGACTAAAAAAGTTTGAGAACCACTGTATTATTACTAATGTGGGGGCAATCTTACTAGATATTATTAGTAATGTAGTGACAATGTTACTGGCTATTATTAGTAATGTAGTGACAATTATACTGGCTATTATTAGTAATGTAGTGACCATGTTACTAGCTATTATTAGTAATGTAGTGACAATGTTGCACTGGAACAGTGATGGTGATAACGAATGGTGGACTTAAGAGTGATGAGTGGGGGCAAAGAAAAACATTACAGCCTTTTTTTTGTTACTTTTACTGTTTACCGTCTGTTCATGTTACATGTTTGGCTGTTAACTTTTACACAGTTGATATAAAATATTTTACAACAGTATTTGGTTTAGAATCTTTTTTTTTCTGGATTTTCCTCTTTAAAAATTGGGTGCGTCTTATGTGCCGGTGCGTCTTATGAGCCGAAAAATACGGTAAATCTTGTCTTACCGTTGCCATTTTTTCAAAAGTTATTTCCATAGCGATAAAAGTCCGTTTGTTGTTATTTCCGGTCGATAGCTTCGCGCAAACGCCATTTTTGATTTTTTTCTGTTGCTCCGTGGCGTCATGACGTCACCAAATATGGAATGACTCCCCGGGCGTAAGAGGTGGTCTCTCCACGCTGCGCGTCGTGTGATTCGTTAGCGATCCCGTCAGTCTCCAAATGGTTGATCTCATTGGCTTCATCAGAATCAGAGCGATATATAGAGCTCCCGGATTGGACAGATGGTCGTGGGGGGGGGGGGGGGGAGTACGGACACGCAGAAGCTCGACGTCAAAGCGTTTGTGAGTGAAACGTTTCCAAAAGCGCAGCAAGATGGGGTAAATGAGCTTCCACCACCATTTTACAGCGTTTCTTCATGAGTTTTTTTGCTGAAATCATGTCCCGTAAGCAAGAAAAGAAGACTATGAACGTAGCTGAAGCTTTGGACAAGATTTTTTCCATATTTCAATTATTGTGCCAAATTGTGCCAAACTGTGCCAACATGGATTACGCCTGAACTTTGTTCAATCAAACCTTTACAGAATATTAGTTTCTTGTAGTATGAACACCAAACTTGCTACAGATGTTCTTGACATGTAGTGGTTATAATTGATTGTGTTTATTTGCTTCGTTATAAGTAAAATAAGGAGATATTGGAGGAAACATGTGTTTTTTTTTTTTAGGAGTTCATTTTTTTGGCCATTCCAGCATCAATTACTCTTACCCAGTGTTCTTGACTGTCAAATTAACTCATCCACAACCACCCCCCAAGAACCTATCTTCATTTTGATACCAAGATTTGCAGTTTAGGCCTTGTAAAAGCTGAGAAATGCCTTAAAAGTAAAAGTATAGGATTTTCGGAAAATAGGCCTCAGGGCTTAAGAGGTTAGGCGAGTCAAACATGGACACGTCAAATCTAAACAAACGTTCAACAGTCTGGCGTGACGAGCGTGACGACGCGACCTATAGGATTGAACTCATTTGCATAGGTCACTGTTTGAGACAAAGCTTGAATCCACTCCGTCGAGACAAGTTAACAAATGACCCGAGAGCTGCCGTCGACCGAGAACTGCACGCTGCTCGCGAACAGAGTGTTGGGGAAGACCGTGAAAAATTCTGGTCACCGTCAACCGAAACGCTCTGCGTATTGGACCACATATATAAGACTCACGACGTCTCAGCTGCTTGGGAGCGGGAAACTGCTCACCGATGTGTTTGAAGTCTAGGTGGATTGCGGTGAGGGAGGAGGAAGGGACCCTGCCTTTTTTTTTTTTTCTTTCCTTCTCTTTTTTTTTCTCCTTCCTTCCGCACGGCTTCATATTTGACAGCGTTAAATAAAATAAAAACGTATTTAAAATAAAGAGATAAACAGCATTAGAACAACAACAACAACCACCACAACTATAATAATAATGCACTCATTCATTGTTTTTTAAACGCCCTTCCAGCTCCTAAATAATAATAATAATATGAATATCATACCACACAATAACTTAAAATCGAATTTCACAAACTGCTGTGTTTCTGCAATTCCAAAACGAGTGATCAAACGAGCCGGGTTCATCAGAGCAAAATCAATACTTCGTGTTAGTATAACTGTTATGTCTTTTCAAAGAACACTCGAGAAATGTGCTTGACGCGAGGGCACTTTACATTGTGACACGGACGAGTCGGGGTGGGACTCGTCATCAGCATCACGCCGGTGTAGCTGTGCCAGCGACGGGCTTTCGGGTGACAGAGGCTTGTCCGTTTCTTTTTTTTTCTCCATCTCATTTTTCTCGCGTGAATACATTGCAGATGATTTGTTGCGAGTGGCACGCCGGGTATCGCTGTTCCTCTTTTAGTGAGAAGGTTGCTGGTTCGAGGCCAGCCGGGGCTCTTCCAAAAGGAACTTGCTCATTCTCGTGAGCGGGTTTTCTCCGGTTTACTCCACTGGAGCAAAAACATGCGTCGAGATCATTGAATTTGCTCAATTCTAGGGCGTACCCCGCAATCTTCCCAAACGGCGCTGGAAACGTGCACCGGCACCATAAGCCTTTGACTCTGAAAAGGGAAGATGGATTTGGGAAACGCGAGAGCTGCTTCCTGGGTACCGATTGATGAAAAGGGCCACCGCTTTGACACCTCGTATGAGCGGATTACGATTGAAGGATACTCTTCTCTGCAAAGACACAGATCGCGTTCATTAATTTTCACAACGAATACAGACAATGAACGAACAGGGTAGTAAACGGGTAAACATTTATAGGCAACACTTTAGTTTTTCTCTTAGTGCGACTGATTTCTTGTTAAATTGAGAAAAATATAAGAAATGTTCAAAACACTTCAAAATGATCACTTCTACGACGGTCCCGAGAAAATCACAATATCCAATGTACGAATCATAGATGAAACACGTACAAAAAGTGAGCTAAGATTGTTTTGGTTTCTTTATTTTTTTACATTTTACCATAAACAATTTGTACATTTTACAAACGCATCGAACAAAACGTGTGCTGGACACCAAATCTGCTCTCTTTCCGCTATTGGGCAGCCTGGCATCGCGCGCACTTTACCCGTATGTTGTTCTCTGAGTGAGTCTTGAGTGTGGCTTTCGGAGTGCGGTCGGCTCTCATAAACACACGCACATCTCTCGCTGACGTTGGCTGTGTGTTTCTGGGATTGTCCTGCGGACTGCGACGAGCAGAAGAAATCAACTCGTCAAAACGGACAACGCCACCGCGGGAATTTCACCAGGAGAATCTAAGGGAACAAGTAAAAGCAGACTCTGTTTAAAAGACAGCGCATGTCATCGCGCATGTGTGTTTCGATATTCATTACCGCGCATGCCTTAGAACATTTGTTAGGTGCTCAATGCCATTGAGTACGTAACCAATGCGAGGGCACTTTACATTTTGACCATGATGAGTCGGGGTGGGACTCGCCATCAGCATCACGCCGGTGTAGCTGTGTCAGCGACGGGCTTTTGGGTGACAGAGGCTTGTCCGCTGTTTTTTTTTTGTTTTTTTTCTCCATCTCATTTTTCTCGCGTGAATACATTGCAGATGATTTGTTGCGAGTGGCACGCCGGGTATCGCTGTTCCTCTTTAGTGAGAAGGTTGCTGGTTCGAGGCCAGCCGGGGCTCTTCCAAAAGGAACTTGCCCATTCTCGTGAGCGGGTTTTCTCCGGTTTACTCCACTGGAGCAAAAACATGCGCCGAGATCATTGAATTGGCTCAATTCTAGGGCGTACCCCGCAATCTTCCCAAACGGCGCTGGAAACGTGCACCGGCACCATAAGCCTTTGACTCTGAAAAGGAAGATGGATTTGGGAAACGCGAGAGCTGCTTCCTGGGTACCGATTGATGCAAAGGGCCACCGCTTTGACACCTCGTATGAGCGGATTACGATTGAAGGATACTCTTCTCTGCAAAGACACAGATCGCGTTCATTAATTTTCACAACGAATACAGACAATGAACGAACGAGGTAGTAAACGGGCAAACATTTATGGGCAACACTTTAGTTTTCCTCTTAGTGCGACTGATTTCTTGTTAAATTGAAAAAAATATAAGAAATGTTCAAAACACTTCAAAATGATCACTTCTACGACGGTCCCGAGAAAATCACAATATCCAATGTACGAATCATAGATGAAACACGTACAAAAAGTGAGCTAAGATTGTTTTGGTTTCTTTATTTTTTTACATTTTTAACATTTTACCATAAACAATTTGTACATCTTACAAACGCATCGAACAAAACGTGTGCTGGACACCAAATCTGCTCTCTTTCCGTTATTGGGCAGCCTGGCATCGCGTGCGCTTTACCCGTATGTTGTTCTCTGAGTGAGTCTTGAGTGTGGCTTTTGGAGTGCGGTCGGCTCACATAAACACGCAGTCACAAAGACTGTTGCTACATAGACCATTATAATCATGTGGAAATGATGAGTCAGAATCTGCCGCGGAGTCGAAAAATGGCACAACACCGCCATCAACAGGATGGTTCTCAGTGGTTTTGAAGTTTTGTTCATAAATTAGATTTGGAAAGGAGTGACTGGTAAAGAATAGTTTGAAATCTAGCTCACGGTAAACGCGGAGAAAATCTCTGAAAGGAATGAGAACTAATAGAACTGAACAGACACAGTTATTAATGCATTTGATAAATCATACATTTAGTATCTACAAAAACATGGAGTCATGAAATCACATTTCATCATTTCATCAACAGAAATCATGCGCTACACTTCCAAAGTTTAGTTTGATCCATAGTTCTTAAGAACCGAGAAACGAGCAAATATTCCGTGGCAAAGTGCTAAGTCCAAATACAGATCATGTGATGCCAGCGCATCATTTTGAGCAGTTTTATTGTGTTAAAAGGCATCTCAGAAAGAGAATAAAATAATCTGAAATCATGCGCTACACTTCCGAAGTGTAGATTGATCCTTAGTTCTCGAGAACCGGAAAAAGAGCAAATATTCCGTCAAAAAGTGCCATGTCAAAATACAGATCATGATGCCAGCGCATCATTTTGAGCAGTTTTATTGTGTTAAAAGGCATCTCAGAAAGAGACTAAAATAATCTGAAATCGTGCGCTACACTTCCGAAGTGTAGATTGATCCATAGTTCTCAAGAACCGAAAAAGAGCAAATATTCCGTCAAAAAGTGCCATGTCAAAATACAGATCATGTGATGCCAGCGCATCATTTTGAGCAGTTTTATTGTGTTAAAAGGCATCTCAGAAAGAGAATAAAATAATCTGAATCATGCGCTACACTTCCGAAGTGTAGATTGATCCATAGTTCTCAAGAACCGGAAAAAGAGCAAATATTCCGTTAAAAAGTGCCATGTCAAATACAGATCATGTGATGCCAGCGCATCATTTTGAGCAGTTTATTGTGTTAAAAGGCATCTCAGAAAGAGAATAAAATCATCTGAAATCATGCGCTCCACTTCTGAAGTGTACATTGATCCTTAGTTCTCAAGCACCGGAAACAGAGCAAATATTCCGTCAAAAAGTGCCATGTCACAATACAGATCATGTGATGCCAGCGCATCATTTTGAGCAGTTTCACTGTGTTAAAAGGCATCTCAGAAAGAGAATAAAATAATCTGAAATCATGCGCTACACTTCCGAAGTGTAGATTGATCCATAGTTCTCAAGAACCGGAAAAAGAGCAAATATTCCGGCAGAAAGTGCCATGTCAAAATACAGATCATGTGATGCCAGCGCATCATTTTGAGCAGTTTTATTGTGTTAAAAGGCATTCCAGAAAGAGAATAAAATAATCTGAAATCATGCGCTACACTTCCGAAGTGTAGATTGATCCATAGTTCTCAAGAACCGGAAAAAGAGCAAATATTCCGTTAAAAAGTGATATGTCAAAATACAGATCATGTGATGCCAGCGCATCATTTTGAGCAGTTTTATTTTGTTAAAAGGCATCTCAGAAAGAGAATAAATTAATCTGAAATCATGCGCTACACTTCCGAAGTGTAGATTGATCCATAGCTCTCAAGAACCGGAAAAAGAGCAAATATTCCGTTAAAAAGTGCCATGTCAAAATACAGATCATGTGATGCCAGCGCATTTTTTTGAGCAGTTTTATTGTGTTAAAAGGCATCTCAGAAAGAGAATAAAATAATCTGAAATCATGCGCTACAATTCCGAAGTGTAAATTGATCCATAGTTCTCAAGAACCGGAAAAAGAGCAAATATTCCGTCAAAAAGTGCCATGTCCAAATACAGATCATGTGATGCCAGCGCATCATTTTGAGCAGTTTTATTGTGTTAAAAGGCATCTCAGAAAGAGAATAAAATCATCTAAAATCATGCTACACTATAGAAGCTTAGTTTGATCCATAGTTCTCAAGCACCGGGAAAACGAGCAAATATTCCGTCAAAAAGTGCCATGT